>OX123185.2:35695482-36002688 GCA_944739405.2 Euclidia mi | reverse complement strand
CACCTGTTCCATCAGGGGCTGGGTTTTCGTCGTTGTCGAATGGGATCCTTCGATCGTCGTCAGCTGCTATGTCTCCCCAAACAGTGGCCTTGCCGCTTTTGAGGCCTACCTCGTGGGGCTGGCCAACCACATTAGGGTTTACCAGTCCCGTCCGGTGTTTTGTCCTGGGTGACTTCAACGCGCGCTCTAGCATGTGGGGTGGACCACCCGTGACAACGTGCATGGAGAGAGGGGCGCTCGAATGGGCGGACTAAACTCGACCTCTTACGCTTAGATTCATTCACATTCCTGAATTGTAGATTGCTTTTGTTTTTGTTTTTTTAATGTGGTGAAAAGAGCTTAGCCAAATATTCTCAATAACTTCTAAAATATTATAAGAGCGTACTTAATTGAACTTCTTAATTTCAACACCTTAACTTATTACCTTCTTACAAAAAATTATGGGAAATCTGGATTCAAATAAAGGAGATACAACGAAAATCATTCTTTTGTAGGCACGTTCTTATTTCAATTGTCTTTATCTTGGAATCAATCAAGTGTGGCATAGCTCCCTTCACTACTAAGGCGACGATATATATATATATATATATATATATATATATATATATTATATATATATATATAATATATATATATATATATACATACATACATACATACATACATACATACATACATACATATAGGTTAGATGGGTGTCCAATAATTTGACAAAAAAAAAAAACAAATAACAAATTTTCATTTGAAAAATAACATTTGACAAAATTATACTTGATAAATTTATTATTTCATAAACTATTGTTTATTAAACTACTCATTAGACAATATATTTACTTAAAAAAAATATTATGCTAAAACATTAATTTACAAATTCATTATTTTTTTAAACATGTTAGGTTGGCAAAAACAACGTAAAGCATAAATAAAATTTGACAAAATGCATTGCTTGGTAAATATTTTACTAACCAAAATCTACGTTAAAACAATAAATCTTTGTGTAGGGTCAACTGAAACAATGGCTGGTTAGGTTAGGTTAGAACTGCGACCACAACGAACGAGCGAAGCGAGCGTGCCGCGGCAGCGGCCGGCGAGTGCCAGAACCGAATTTTACTTATTTCGCTTAATTCAGGCAGTGTGTATTTTTTTTTAAAAGACTCAAGTTTCTATGGAATTAGTATTAATACAAAATTATTTTTTGCCTATTAGATAAATAATCTGTCCAAGATAAAAATTGCAACTATGCAATTTAATATTTTCAAAATTTCGCGTTAGAAACTTGTTATTTTTAAAAACTAATAATTTATCTTCTAACTTTTTGTACAATCACCAATTTGGCAAACGAATTATTTAGTCATGTGATTATTATTACAATAATATTTTAACAGTTTAATTATTTCCTAAGTAAAACATTTGTGTCAAATTATTGTTTATAAAGTAATGTAAAGTGTTTGTAAAATGATCTTTTGTCATACGTTTTTTGTTAAACAATAGTAAACCAGGTAGATGGCTTATTAGATTTTATTTATCGGCTAATAGAGACCTAGGTATATTCTAGTTATCGTTCTAGTCTATCGATTAGTTATGTTACTCATAATAAAATTGTCTGCTTAACATGTGTCATAATATAACTTTCAATATGTTAACTTAACCAAAAACTGTACACGTCATTAAAAGAAATATATTTTTGTCTCATGTATGTTTATTTAAAATCCATAATTGAATAATATTCAGGGTGCATTTTCGGTGTAATATAACGTGAAATCAATATAAAAAATTCAGGCCTATTTTAATATACCTGCGTTATGAATACCTTAGAATGGAAAACTCAATTGTGTCCAATTCAACATTACCTATTGAATTTAATAGAGTTGAACTCACAGAACTATTTAAACTTCACTAAAAGTGAGATTAAACAGCGACTTATCATTTGATTAATGGACGATAGAAACGCTTAGAATTGATCGACGTCTCTCCCAGTCAATGGTTGCAAGATAAATAGCTCGGCACAACCAGCATTGAATACCTAACAAATGGCTATATCGTTTGGCCCTATCCTTGATGCGGGACAACCGTTTTGTGCCGACCTGTATCACCAGCACAATGCCTTTAGATATCGGCCTTCCCTCCCCGTATAATGCTATTTTTATTGATGAAATGATGGGGTTCCTTTTTGAAGGAATATTAATAATTTAAATTTCAATTTGAATTGAATTCCATTGAATGAGATGGTAGGTAAATGGTATTGGCTTTGTGGGCACATTATAATTCCCTAAAATGTTGGTCTGAATTCATTATTAATGTATACCGTGTTAGAGCTTTTTTGCCGGTGAGTGACTTCCAGCTATGAAACTAAGCAAGATAAATTTGTCGAAAATTGTTCTGTGAACAACTAAATTGCACTGCCCCAGTTTAACATAAATGAATAAAGCTTTATCAATAAAAAACACGAAATTGATAACCCATATTCTTCAGTATTTATTTCAAATAATAATGTGAATTGTATTGTATTCTAATTTTGGAGTTATGGTCATTACAAACTCAAACTACAAAACAGAAGGCCAATTCTCGTATTTTATATGACATTGAAATTACATTTTGAACGAAATTGGATTATATTTTGAATTGAGAACTCAGAATGATTCAGAATCGATATTCTTCTAATTTAATGTCATTATCGTCTAATTCGATTTCTATAATTCGACGTTGATTCATTGTTCACTTTACGATTTCTAATTTATTTATCTAGCCACAATAACATTAAAAAATCAGTTAATTTAGGAGAATAGTATTTGTGACATGAGAATAACACTGATTGCAAATGATAAAATATAATTAGGAGATTTGGGCTTTAGTTTTAAGCTAGATTCCTATTGAGATTTTATCGCACTATTAAGGATGTTATAATTTGTCAATTTTGGTAACTAATTCAAAATACCAGGGTTCCATTAGTTTAACATCTTTATGCCCAATATACCCTATCTAAATAATATTTTAAAAACACGGCATCGTAATTGCTTACAGGTTTTCAATCCATAAATGTATAAAAGTTGAACTCTTAGGACATAAAGTGGAGCTAGTTCTATCTTTTAATATTATGTAAGTAAACTCCGCCAGGTAAGCTACCTGGAAGCCAGTGAAAGTTAAACATGTTAAGCAAAAAATTTGTCAGTTTTGTAATTGTTTCTCGAGTAGAGCTGTACATTCTAGTTTGTATGGGCCGGCTTGAACGGGATGTTTCCACATGTAGATTAGGAAAAAGTAGTACTGCCCTTTTGATTTTAATTAAACGAGCGTGCCACCTACACTCATCTTCCCATCTTCTTCTTTTTACTTCATGAAAAGGACGGAACTGAGAGGTGGTCGTGATTTAGAGAATAATTAATGGGGAATATTTTTGTCTTATTTTCTTGGGTTTTGTATGGTTGGCAATCTGCATATGACGCCTGGTTGACATCACTAGCATCTTACAGCTTTGTTGATCAACAGAGCCTCTACTGTGTGTTTTAGTCAAAGTCGAAGTCAAAAGTCAAGTCAAATAGTGGTTTTGCATGTCCGAATTTATGGAAAATAGTAATATCTTTCCACTCTAGAACACGACTACTCCAACGGTTACCGGTTCTGCAACAAATGTAACCAGCCCACTGCCACTTCAGCTTGCTAATTCTAATCCAGTAGTAGACTATGGCAGGCTGATGATTATGACGATAAATAATATCTTTACATTCAGTGCCCATTATAATCTTTGCGTCTCATCATCATCCTCTTAGCGTTATCCCAGTTTCAATCTGGGGTCCGCTTACTACTCTAACCGGATTTGGCTGAATATTAGCTATTCCACGGAGCGACTGCCTGTCTGCCCTCCGCAACCCGAAGGGATAGCGATATTCCATGGTTTAGACTAGTGTCAGTTTATTTAGAAGGTACTGACGCCCTATAACGACTGTCAAAGATTTTCATGACAACCGGGACCGACGGCTTAACGTGCTCTCCGAGACACGGGACAAGCGATAATTAACAATTCAATATACATAACTCCGAAAAGTCATTGGTGCACGCCGTGGATTCGAACCTGATACCCTCTGCATGGCAGTTTGTTGGTATATCCACTAGGCTATCGCTGTCTTCCATTATAATCTTTGCGTCTGTGGTAACAATATAGACAGTGTATAACTTTCAATCAACATGGCCTAGTTTTCCTCATAATTTGCATTTGAGAGTGCAGGAGACTCTTCTACATCGTTATTTTTAAACTAATCTGATGTGTAAACGGGTACTTGACTCGTATATCAAAATAAGATTAATATGGTCTTTGACGCCTGTTCAAACTTCAGCCATTACTAACTTAATTAATACACTGCTATTCCAGTTGGTCGCTTAATAATGTGCCCGATAGATGGCAATAGGCTCGTCCCCTATGAGATTGGGACCGAAACATACCTGGTGCAGTGTAGGTGTGTAATACACCTCTGCAGACCGCTTCGAGGATAAAGGCGTGAAGTTATGCTATGCCACGTGTTATGTTATTCCAGTTGGATATCCAACCGAAACTCAACAAAGGTAAAGCAACAGATAATCAAAGATGATTTTCACATTGCCCTACGTGTCAAAATGAAATAAACTACTTTTGACGAAGAGCGTCAGTCAAAAGTACTTTTAACCGCAGTCAAAAATACAAATAATTAATAATTTCAGACAATAGTACTTTTGACTGGTTAAGAGTATTGACTGCAACATATATAAATAGATAATACATAATTCATAAGTACTTACCTCTTGTTCGTTCCTGTAAGAAATAGGGCAAGATTAAAACACAAAGTAGTATTTAGCTTGAGTCACATGTATTAAAAAACTGTTTTTAACATCGCGATACTTTCGAGTCACCGAAAACTTAACATATTTCATAATGCCCTAATTATTAAATTCATTATATTTCTTATAATGAGCAATTTTTATTGTTATTTATACATACTTACAACCAGTCCGAATTTTATCATTTTATCTAAAGATGTGCTTTAAAACATTTAGTCATCGTGTGTTTTTTTCCTTTTGATATGTACATATTATTATTCGTTTTGCATGATATAAAAAGCTAAGGTGAAAATAATCAAGTAAAATCATTTTAGTCACTCAACGTTTTAATTGACATTACAAAACATAATTTGTCACAATTTTGTATTTTCTTTTTACTAACAATTTGCACAAATATTACTCGACCATTTTAAAATAATTTAAACAGAAATATCTAATATTTAAGTTATTTAATTCTAATATCTACAAAAGGCTGGCCAATTTAATACATTACACGGAATAAAATTATTCTTGAAACTTAATTCATTTTTATTAAATATTTAATTGCAGTAATCTATAATTATACTATAAAAACAAATATCACATGTGAATATTTAAACCATAGATTTAAAATAAAATGTATATGGGCAGCTTTATTAATCTTACGAGACGAGAAGTCCGAAAAGTGCATTAAATTGGTCATGACATGAAATAAGAGAAATATGGAACTAATGGACAACTTAGTTATGTATTTAATATATTTATAAAAAATGCCACAATTGCACATTTCCTCATGAATATGCAATGATAATAATGATAGCAATGAAAATAAGGTACCCTGTATACATCATAATAATTGTAAAGTGAGAACTCAGGTGCCAAAGTGATTATTTGCATAACGATATAAAATGAAATAATAATATTTTGGTCCAACTAACACATGGTCATCTGATGCCGGAACAAACAGAATTTGTACAAAGTTAACCAGATAACCAATAATCATTCTCACAATAATAATGATATTTGCATTTATTTACATGTTATGCAGAGGCACATGATCACATTAAGTTTTCCTGTAGGTGGGAATTGAACCAATAAAATAAAGAATTCAACAGTCTGCTTCTCTATGACCCAAAAAAGTTCTCAAAATAGGCTAGTTGACTCTTTTTTTAAATAGTTCTCAAATGATTAATCATCCTTTAATTAGGTTAAGAAATATATAAGCGTATTTTTTAGGGCCTATAAATCAGCAAAACATAATTTTCAAATTTGCTACTCCTAAACTGGCGACAACGCTATCCGCCATGTTAGTGTATAGATTATCTGTGTTGTGATAAATTAATAATATTGAAAATAGGTAATTATCGCTCATGCAACATTGTTATCAACCATGGCTTCGACGAATTTACACGGAAAATATAGTAATTACCATTATTGTATTGTGCGAGAATGCAAAAATACATCAATAAAGACCCCAGGAAAGTTGTGGATAAGGGTGCCGAGTGATAAAAACATGCGAGACACCTGGATAAAACTTGCTAAAAGGGATCCTGATTCTTTATCGATTGAAACTCAAATTTATTTCGTCTATGATTGCTTCTACGAATAAAGTAAAGTGTGGTTGACGGCATAGAATACAAGTGTCCCGCCCCCTATCTTCCTGTGGGTGTCGTAAGAGGCGACTAAGGGATAACACGATGCAAATACCATCTTTGCGTAGAGACGGAAAACTCGACATCAAACCCTATACGACTGCCTCGTTGGTCTCGTGGCATAAATGTGCACGTGGATCGCGAGGTTCCGGGTTCGATTCCTGGGTCGGGCAGTGTTATTGGGTTTTTCTGTCACGAAATTCTCAGTAGCCGCACGGAGTCTGGAAATGTGCCTGGTACGGCAATAGGCTCGCCCCTTATTACGTGGGACTAAAGTATATCTGGCGAAAAGTGGGCGTAGAAATACACCTCTGCCTACCCCTTCGGGGATAAAAGGCGTGACGTTATGTATGTAAAAAAAATATTTTCGGATTGAAATTATTCAGCCATCTTGCACTTTTACTAACTGAAATCAAAATATTTAGGTTTTGTATGTCAAATACTGCAGGAAATACTGATTTATGGGGTCAAATTTGATACGAGTCAAGTAGCCTATTGCAAGATCTTGAGAAAAATAGCATAGGAATTTAAGGATATTCAACTTATATCACATTTATTCGTGTTAGTTCGTCGTGTTGTTTTAAATCTAAAGAATTATGTTAATCACTTTCGTGGCATATTTTAAAACATGAATGTTTTCCGACTGAAAATGGGTGTCGCCAATGATGGGTTTTGGACGAATAAATTGAATTGACTGCCTCGTTGGTCTCGCGGCATAAATGTGCGCGTGGGATTGGAAGGTCTCGGGTTCGATTCCCGGGTCGGGCAAAGTGTTATTGGGTTTTTCCGTTAGGAAACTCTCAGTAGCAGCACGGAGTCTGGTAATGTGCCCGGTACGGCAATAGGCTCGCCCCTTATTACCTAAAAACTCATGGCAAAATGTGGGTGTAATATTACACCTGTGCCTGCCCCTTCGGGGATAAATAAATATACAAATAAATTAAATTGAAATCTTTGAATATGTACGAGTAGGTATATTCCAACATTACATATTTAACTATTATACCTAAATATAAAAAAGAAACAGTAATTTCAATAATTATATATGCAACCCTTTTTATAACCGTTACAGTAATTTCAGACATTGTCACCACCAGACCTATGGACCCCCAAATACTTCAATACACTAGAGCAAGGTGAGCCTGCGATCTTATTGGGATCGCGGAAAGCGGATGGATGCAGTTGAAAAACTAATCATTTGACAAATTTTCATTTCCCAAACATATTAGATACTTTAAAAACAATCATTTGACATAATACAGGTTTCGCAAATGTTTTACTTAGGAAATAATTTAATTGTTAAAATAATATTTTAATAATAATCACATGACTAAATAATTCGTTTGCCAAATTGGTAATTGTACAAAAAGTCAGAAGATTAATTATTAGTATTTAAAAATAACTAATTTCTAGCCAATATCTACTTACGCGAAATTTTGACAATATTAAATTGCATGGTTGCAATTTTCATTTTGCACAGATTATTTAAAGGCAAGTCATAATTTTGTATTAATACTAATTCCATAAAAACTTAAGTCTTAAAAAATACACACTGTCTGAATTAAGCGAAATAAGTAGAATTCTGTTCTGGCCGGTGTTGTGGTAGCAGTTCTAACCTAACCTAAGCAGCCATTGTTTCAGTTGACACTACACAAAGATTGTTGTATTACGGTAGATTTTGGTTACTAAAATATTTACCAAGCAATGCATTTTGTCAAATGTTATTTAAGCTTTACGTTGTTTAGCCAACTAACATGTTTAAAAAAATAATCAATTTGTAAATTAATGTTTTAGCATAATATTTTTTTTTGTAAATATATTGTCTAATGAGTAGTTTATTAAACAATAATTTGTAAAATAATAAAAGACCATGAGTCAAATTTGGCTCAATGTCCAACAGAGTTATGGCATATGCCATTGTAAAGTATTTTGTTCGTATTATAATTGTTACTTTTGTGGTTGTGTGTGGCGTGTATCTCTATGCGTGTTCGTGTGTCCTGGGTTGTGTGCCGGGAGATGAATTAAAGTCACAAGGCCGAAATACCAAAATGTTTATTACGTTAAGTTAACACAGTATTACAAAGTACGCGTAGATGTCGCGTGTGTCGGTAGTGCGCGTTACGGAACGACTGGCGTGACGAATTCTGAGAACTTCACACTATACAATGCAATTGATGTGTCAGCACAGCCACTACATTACTATCAGCACTACTTTCAATTCCATTGCACAAAAAAGATATGCACTTAAATAGATTGTAGAGAAAAATACAATTGTTAGTCATAAAACTGTTATAGTAACAATATATTCATACTTTAAAATCAGTGGCGTAGCTAGCTTGTGTGGCACCCGGGGCGGAAATTGGCGATCGACCTTTTTCTTTTTTTTTAGTCGATACCTAACAATAACGGGCTAACTGCCCCCGAATCGTAGTGCTGAGCTAGTGCCTATGTTTATTTATATGTTTGTACATTGTTCTTAAAGTCGAACATCCGGGGCGCACCGACCCCGCCACCCCCTCTCCCTTCCTACGCCACTGTTTAAAATAATGGTAAAAAATAGATGCGCTTGCGCCCGTGTGATTTACAACACTCTCCTTCCCTCTCACACCTCTCGGACGCCTGCCCGGGCGCCCGTCTGCTCTCAGTCAGTCGACTCGTGATTCTCACGGTGTTATCTGTTTGTCCTAAAAACAGGACAGGTTAGAAGTATCCTGAACCGAAGAGCATGCATGAGGAATTTGATGGGAGTGACTGAAGCAAGAGAGATATGTCAGGATCGTTGCAAATGGCGTTCCGTAGTCTCTGCCTACCCCTCCGGGAAACAGGCGTGAGTCTATGTATGTATTTATGTATGTTATCTGTGTGTTTTCGTGTATCCTCTCGGCACATACAATTTAATCCACCGGCAGGTCACCTAAACGATATTATTATTGATATTGATTGAAATGTTAATAAAAATATTTTTAACTATTAGCAGCTGTTTTATTTTTTATGTATTCTTTGCACATGGAATTAAAATAGTTAAAGATGTGAAACAACAAAAACTACAATGCCATAACAGCATTACTTTGCAGGATTATAGTTTATTTATGGTATGAGAAAAATATTTATAGCAAAATAACCCCACGGATTCTTCGCAAAAATGAGTTTATATCTTTATATTTAGTGCTTTACAAGTATATTCAAAGTGGTTTCATCTCTGTTGGTGGGTGAGCCCAGGCTTCATAATTTTTTGCCCATGGTCCTTTATTAAGTATAATTTTGTCAAATGAAAATTTGTTATTTATTTTTTGTCAAATGATCGGACACCGGCTGAAAGAGTATTAGAATAGGAGAGTATGAGAAATCATACACTAGCTTCTGTCAGACCTAGTCCATTAAACCGACGTATCATATAATTAGCCCGCAGTTACATACCTAATTTTCGCATTATTTTTCCTTGTTTCAGATCATAAGGGGTGCAGCGTGATGTAAATTTTTTCCTGAATGTGGCATAAATCTGTTTCATATGACCAACAAGTCATTTAGTTACAAAGTGGTTTTTATATCTCGCAAGTGACACTTTATTTACCCATTCCACCGTATACGTGATGCAATAATTGTATGGAGGCTTGCCAGATTTTTTACATTCACTGCAGAGACTGTAAGTATGGCAGCATTATATTAATCTACATTTTAAAATCTTCCTCGATAAACAGGTTATCAAACGTGTAACATAAAATTTATGTAGATTTAGTTGGTTCTCTTTCAAACTGACAAAAAACATCTTCATCATTGCAAATACAGCATGTATTTTACTTCAATTCTTTTAGGGTAATTCTTTCAAAATTCGTTATATTATAATAAATTAACCTCTTACATTAAATTTCTTTGCATGCAACACATACAAAGAAACATCGGAAAGTTAAAGTCACAAAAATAATACATTATTATTGTCGTCCTATTTTTGGTGTACCTGCTGAAACATATCAGCAGCCTCGCTAATAGAGAATGATTCAAAACTGTTTTGGTATTTACATATTTTATTACCCACCTTACGCCCTTTTCGTCCTTTCTAGTCTCACCGTGCTGTATGAAAACATTTTAAATCTATGGTTTTAATACATTCTTCTTCTTATGTATATTTATTAACACAGATAACTTATTATATATTTATGCTAGAATAGCTTAGAGCCTTCCATCATTCTTTTAAAGAGTATCTAACTAGTGTAATGATTATGAATGTATTTATAATTAATTAATGATTAAAATTTGATTTAGTTGTGATTTTGACTCGATAATTAAACCGATGTAATTATTTAATAAATAAATTTTATACGGTTATAACCGTATAAAATAAATAACAGAACATTTTCAACCTAACCGGTTAGGTTGAAAATGTTCTGTTATTTATTTATACTTATTTTTGAAATAATTTATAATCTATAATATCAATTTAGCAGTTTGATATATTATTCAAGACTGACATTTTAAAAGTCAACTAACGGATAATTATTTGAGTCGTATTTCCGGCAAAAAGTATCATGGTTGGCGTTGACTTGAAAAATGGCATTCTGGTGCGTGAGCTAGCAGCCAGAGTATCATTTAGAACATTGTGGTGTTAAAACTAGTGGAAAAGTTAGAAGAGTTAAAGAACAATAAATGTGTTGCTGAATATACCCACTGGAGTAATTTATTTCTTCACATCTCAGAAGCGGGTTTCGAGCTTGGAAATAAGGTCAGTTGGTTATAATTTTTATTCCTATATTTGTAAAACCTTAACGATTGGACTAGAATATATCCGGGAGAAGCATTGAATACCAGAAATATATATTTTTTAATAAGTAGGTAATGAAATATTCTATTTGGAAAGTATAAGCTTGTGTATTTAGTTTTATAAAGATAGAATAGATCCGTAAGAAGCATTGATACCACAAATATATATTTTAGTAAGTACATAAGGAAATATACAATTAAACAAGTATACAAGCTAGTGTATGTTGTGTTATAAGGAGAGGTTATGTGTGCCTCGTGTTACTAAGGAAGGTTATGTGCGCCTCATGCTACTAGGAGAGGTTATGTGTGCCTCGTGCTATTCGAGAGGCTATGTGTGCCTCGTGTTATTGGAGAGGTTATGTTTGCCTCGTGCTATAGGAGAGGTTATGTGTGCTTCGTGCTATTAGAGAGGTTATGTATGCCTCCTGTTATTTAGGTTATGTATGCCTCATAGCATTAAGAGAGGTTGTGTTTGTCTCATGCTTTTATTAATAGAGGAATAGGTGTGCCCTTTGCTTTTTAGGAGAGATTGAGTATGTCGTAGCGAACAGACTATATTTGAATAAGATACTGAACTACACGACTACTGAAACGATTATGTTCATATGTCAACGATATTTAGATTGTAACAAAGTTATATTATTTACTCAGCCTACAAAGCTGCTCTACTATGACCTAATGATAGTTTTTACAAAGTTACACCAAAGCATGATAATATCGACTCAGACCTAATGATTTTTTTAAATTTTTTTTTGGAGGCCATGCATTCGGACGACGCGATGACGCCCGATGGTGAACCTCCCTGTCGTATGGACGACACTAGGAAGAAGAAGCGGATCTCTTCAAGAACAGAATCAGAGGTTGGACGTAGCAAGAAACGATCAAGGAAACGTAAGCGCTCGTCTAGTTCATCCTCTTCGAGCAGTACAAGTACAATATCCATGAGGTCGAAAACAAGAGCACGGCGTATGGATAAGGAACTACGTAAGGAGTATGTCAACTGGCCGGCTAAGGAGGTACTGGAACTATTTAATTCTTTAAAAGAACATAAAACCAAGGCACATTATCTTAATAACAATAATTTCAATAAAGTCATACCGGAATTCGACCCGACAAGTGAAGCCCAAAGTATCGATAGTTGGATTATGAAAGTTAACGAATGTGCCCTCATTTACGAATGGGACGAGAAGCAGACTATTCACTTTGCGTTACAAAAACTTTCCGGTTTAGCAAAAAGATGGTTTGAAGCTCTTCCTAGCGTAGTATTTGATTGGCCAGATTGGCAAACAAAATTGAGGAGAGCATTCCCAAATGAACAAAAATATGGCCGGCTTCTTGAAGAAATGTTGGCACGCACTACACGAAGTAATAAAAATTTACGCGAATATTTTTATGATAAATTAACATTAGTAAATAGGTGTGTCCGTCCGTCATGTCCGTGTGGTGACGGATTAAGAATACGGAATGTCACCACCCCATATCATCCCATGGGTGTCGTAAGAGCCGACAGAGGGAGCATATTATGCAGAGAACAGCACTGTAAGAGAAGGAAAACTTGTTACAAACCCTATACCAATCCGTTTGGCCAGCGTTGTATAGTAGGCCAATTCCTCCTTTCAAAGGAGAGGCCTAGTCCAGCAGTGGACTGTTAAAGGCTGATGATGATGATGATGAAATAGGTGTGAAATAAAAGGTAAAAAGGCCGTAGATTGTATAATTCATGGATTACTTGATAAGTCTGTTAGGAATAGTGCTCAGGCATTAACTTGTAAAGAACCTGAAGACTTGTTGATTTTTCTTAATTCTCAACGTCCTTACGTAGACAGTCAGGCACATATAAACTGAAGGCGTAATGACTATCTGGCGACTGCTAGGCCGGTTAACGTTGCATTTTCTTCGATTGATAACTCTATTATTTGTTTTAATTGTCGTTCAAAGGGGCATCCATATATTAAATGTCCCAAACCACTCGTGAAGTGCTCAAGATGTCATAGAGTAGGCCACAACAATGACAACTATAAGCTTGACCCCCTAGAATTGCGTTCTAACAGCAAACAGACTGACAATCAAACTAAGACTACGTTGACTATTTCGACATTCAGTAATAGTCGCTACTATTTTAAACACCTCGTAATATCGTCTTTATTACTAATATTAGAGCTTTGATAAAACAGTAATTGATCGTGATTCTTACCCTAGTAATAGAGCTGTTTGCATGAATTCGTCGTTTACCACAAGGACCTCTATAACAGCCTCGATTTCATCCAACTTCAGATTAATGGTACTTTTATAGTTCGGCAAAATCTTGGCATTGCCGAAACCATTGATGACTGGTAACTCTGTGAAAGTTTTAGTTAAATTTAGTGCTCGAGCATCTGATTCGCGTATAAAGCTGCACTCACTTCCAAAATCAATAAAAGCAATTAAGTTAGAATTGTCCACTATAACATTTTTATAGAATTTATAGCGATAAATTCTATAAAGACGATATTACGAGGTGTTTAAAATTGAGTGTTATAGATGACACATCAATTTTATCGTCTGAGTTGGTTTGTGTTAGTACCTCTGATCATAACTACTCCGGAGATGTGTATATTGAGGGTTATTGTAATAGTGAACCTAGAAAAGAATACTATCTACATCAAGGTGCGTATAAGGTAACTAATGGGGAAAGCTTTTTGCATATTACTAATTTGTCAAACCAGGTTTTGACTTTTTCGAATAAATGGCTCATAGCTAGAGCCATGCCTTTTATTGAGAGTAAATTTAAATAAACCTATAGATTGACTAAACATAATTCGGAATTTCAACCTCTATTGATATCTGATATTAAAGTTGGAGCCGAGGTAGATAAAGAAACCCTCCTCAGACTCCATAGGCTCTTGCTTAGTTACCGTGATTGCTTTTCATTTAATTTAGGTGAAATTGGCTTTATTAATACCGCGGAAATGAAAATAGGTTTATTAGATGACAAATCGGTTATTTATCGACCGTATAGGCTATCGTTTACAGAAAGAGATCAAGTTAGGGAAATTGTCAATGATTTGTTACAAAACGACATAAAACAAGAATCAAATTCTAGTTATGCAAGCCCCATTTTATTGGTTAAAAAGAAAACAGGAGAGCAACGTCTCTGCGTTGACTATAGGGCTCTAAACAATAAGACTAGGAAAGATTGTTTCCCTTTAATATTGTAGCGGCTGCTGACGCTACAAATTATATACAAGGTGTAATATTGTGTAAGCGCGGCGCAGCAGTCGTCTCCCTTCACTCATTCGGTTAGGTCGTACCTACATACACACATTGTATTTATATTTAGTAACTGGTACCAGTAAAGCATATATATTTCTGTTTTATGGATTATTTCTTTTACCACGACACAACATCTACTCATACAACATCCCCCACATTGGTGACCCCGTCAAAGAAAACGCAACCTTTGGCTCAGCTTCGGCAACGCGGCATCGACGCACGTGCACATGGTCAGCGGAAACAAACAAGCGCATGTGCAGCGTGGCAACAGCGAGCCAAGCAGCCTAGACACGAAGACATCCTGGACTCATGGGAGACGACTCGCCTTTTTCCCTACGACCGAAAGGGCTGACGGCCTAACTGCGGAGAACATCAGAGTCAGGACACGTGCGACCCAAACTTGGAACAAGGTGCCGACAGCAGCGAATACGGCATTATGGGCAGCAGCGGCATTCCGGAGCGGTATATGACGGTGGCGGCACTTTGCAGGACAACGGGACTCTGCAGGACAGTGCGTACGTCGAGGCACAAGGCGTAAGGCGTATTGACCTTGGCGGCGAGGCAGCATTCCGCACCAAGATGAACAATACGCAGCATACTCCGAGGTAGCTGAACGACATGGGACCGGCGGTGGCACTCTACGAGCTCTACGGGACAGTGCACGCGTCGATGCGGCTGATCACACTTGGAAGCGAGGATGGATACCGCTCAGTGTTGGATAGCGCACCCTGTCGACCCTCAGTACGGCCCAGGCAGCTTACGATGATCGCTGGTAGGATAGATGAACCTATTTGCTTCTTTGTACGACCAGCTCTCTACAAGCGGCTTACGAAGAGCAACAGGAGTGTAATAGAAACGGCAACTGTGTTATTATGGTGTTTTGGTCTTTAGTATAAAGTTATAGCAATATCGTTCTAAAAATAAAATCACATACATAGGTAGTTAGTTCGTTATCGTTATAGAGTTCCATATACTTACTGAGTTTCTGTTTAGTTTGCATTCTCAGGACTAGCGCTCCGGTTACTTGATACATGTTTATGATATGACGCAATTAGAGCGCTAGCACCTGGTACTTACTTATACCGTATACGATATTATTTTATGTAGATTGGTTTTTGTAATCACTTTGTTTCGGATTTTTTAAATTGTGTATTATTTTGTTATGTTCTTTTTTCAATAAAGGGGGGAATATTGTAGCGGCTGCTGACGCTACAAAATATACAACGCGCGCTAATGTGTAAGCGCGGCACAGCAGTCGTCTCCCTTCACGCATACAGTTAGGTCGTAGTTAGGTAGTTTATTTATAAGTATATTTAAATGTGGTACCACAGTAAAGTATATATTTCTTCGTTTTGCATCTTTCCTTTATCTCTTCACACATACCTCAAACATCTTCACGATGATGCCCTACACCGATCATTGATGATCAATTAACAAACCTGAGTGGTAATAAGTTCTTCACTTCCTTAGACTTGGCTTCTGGGTACTACCAGGTACCCGTGGCGATAGAGAGCCGTCCATTAACAGCTTTTATAACGCCCGATGGGCATTATGAGTTTAAACGTAACCTGTAACGTTTTAACCTTTGGACTCGCTAACGCTCCAGCTGTGTTCAAAAAGTTTATGAACACAATGTTGGGATCCAAATTATATGAGTCAGGTTTGGTTTACTTAGATGACATTATTTTGCCATCGGTTACACTAGAGGAAGGCTTTAAGTGACTCGAAGATATTTTAAAGTTGTTACGGGAAAATAATCTCACTCTTAAGCTCTCGAAATGTCGTTTTTTTGATAAAACCCTCGACTACTTACCAAACGACGACCAGGGTATGAAATATCTGCCGATGGCATGCGCCATAATAAAAATAAGATTTTGGCTGTACAGGAATTTCCTGTCCCACAGAACGTGCATGAGATACGTCAATTTTTGGGTTTAGCAGGGTATTTTAGAAAATTTATTAAAAACTTTGGGGAAATCGCTAGGCTTTTAACTAATTTATTGAAAAAGGGCAACTCTTACAAATGGACAAGTGACGAATCTAATGCATTTTCTGTATTGAAAGAAAAGCTAATCGATCGACCAATATTAGCATTGTACAATCCTAAGTTAGAGACAGAGTTGCATACAGACGCTAGCGCTTTGGGTGTGGGTGGTATATTAATGCAATGGCAATCAGGCCCAGACTCCTTAAGCCGGTGGCATATTTTAGCAGGCAAACTACACCTGAAGAGCATCATATTTTACACTCTTACAAACTAGAGACATTGGCGATCGTCTGCTCGTTAAAGAAAGGTAGAGTCTATTTTTTAGGACTAAATTTTAAAATTGTGACCGATTGTAACGCCCTTCGGAATACATTAACTAAACGTGATTTAATACCAAGAATAGCTCGGTGGTGGCTTTTGATAAGCGAATTTACTTTTAATATAGAATATCGGCCGGGAGCTCGTATGGCTCATGTGGACGCTTCAAGTCGTAACTCAAAATTACCACCCGAAATTATAGATGGATCCAGCGTTACAGTGTATAATATTGAAATGGACAATTGGTTATTGAGTTTACAATTAACCGATCCGGATATTTCTCGCATCCATAAAATTCTGATTCCTGAAACTGATGAAGAAGCCAAAGACATTAGGAAAAGCTATGTAGTTAAAAACAATTGAGTGTACAGGAAAGTTGGTGATAAACTGAGTTTAGTGGTCCCTCGCGGCGCTCGTTGGCAAATATGCAGGTATTATCATGACGACGCTGGACACCTAGGTATTGCCAAAACTACTGAAAAGATTCAGTCAATGTTCTAGTTCCCTAAATTACGTAGATTTGTAAAGAAGTACGTTAGATCTTGCATCCCATGTGCCTATAACAAAGATTGTACCTCGCAACAAAAACAAGGTCAATTATATCTCATAGAAAAAATAAATATTCCTTTTCATACGATTCATATAGACCATTTGGGTCCGTTTGTCAAAAGTAAATACGGCAATGTCTACATTCTAACCATAGTCGATGGGTTAACTAAATATCTGTTTGTTAGGCCTGTTAAAGACACAAAAAGTAATACTACAATTAAAATACTATTGAATATATTTTACGATTTTGGGCTACCATCGCGAATAATATCAGATCGAGGTACTTCCTTTACTTCAACAACCTTTAAGAACTTTTGTGAGAACCATGGTATTAAACACGTACTGAATGCCGTTGCATGCCCTAGAGCTAATGGTCAGGCCGAAAGGTACAATCAAACCATTTTAAATGCATTAGCAAAATATAACACTGATGGTGGACGAACGAAACTGGACATGAACATAGGTAAAATTCAGTGGCGAATAAATAATGCCACTACTCCACAACTCAAAAAACTGCCACTGAAGGTTTATTCGGAATCAGGATGAGACATAGTTTGAGTAATAAATTAGAGATTGACACCGGCAAAAATCCAGAAATATCAGACGTTAGAAACGCCGTAGCTGCAAATATTGAATCTAGTCAACGTAAACAAAAGCATAACTATGACCAAAATAGAGTCCCTGCTCCATGCTATAGAAAAGGTGATTTGATTAAAATAACCAGGGCTAATTATTATAATAAAGGCAATAGCACTAAACTGATGTCAAAATTTATAGGACCGTTCAAAATAGCCGAAGTATTAGGCAACGATAGGTATAAAATAATCGAGATACCGGTTTTAGCAAGCGAGAAGAACAAATATGATAGTGTAGTAGCAGTAGACCGTATTCGCCTTGGATTAATGTTAATGCATCTGACACAAATATTGATACAAGTCAATTAAGAGCGACAATGAGTCTTCAGAGTTCCAATCATCTAAATAAAGGCCAAATGTAATGATTATGAATTGTTTATTTAAATTATTTATTCAAGTGATTTGAGAAAAGAAATGTGTTGAAATTATTGTGGATAATTTAAAATATTATTTAAGCGATTTGAGTAGAGAAATGTGTTGATTGTTATTGTTAATTTTTTTTTTCTTTGTATGAGTACAGAAATGTAGCAATTTATTGTTAATTCAAATTATTTATGAGTCGTCCGAGTAGAGAATTGAAGTGATTGTTATAATAAATTGAAACTGTTTGTTTATTTAGCACATAAATGTAGTGATTATTATTGTAAATTTAAATTATATATCTGAGTAATTTTAAGAGAGAAATGTAGTGATTATTATTGTACATTTAAATTATTTATTTAATTAGAGATAGATTCAAACCATTTTCAATAAATTGGTACGTGCGTCAGGAGACTGCACGTAGTCGAACGGCGAATGCAATGATTATGAATTTATATATAATTAATTAATGATTAAAATTTGATTTAGTTGTGATTTTGACTAGATAATTAAACCGATGTAATTACTTAATAAATTAATTTTATACGGTTAGGTTGAAAATGTTCTGTTATTTATTTATACTTATTTTTGAAATAATTTATAATGTATAATGACAATTTAGCAGTTTGATATATTATTCAAGACTGACATTTTAAAAGTCAACTAACGGATAATTATTTGAGTCGTATTGCCGGCAAAAATTATCATGGTTGGCGTTGACTTGTAAAATGGCATTCTGGTGCGTGAGCTAGCAGCGAGAGTATCAATAAGAACATTGTGGTGTTAAAACTAGTGGAAAAAGTTATAAGAGTTAAAGAACAATAAATGTATTGCTGAATCTACCCACTGGAGTACTTTACTTCTTTACACTAGTTATTAGAACAATTTACTTTATATTTCCTAATAATTTTACTTAATAATTTTTCGTCAGTCATTTTCTTAATTTAAAAAACTGCTAGAACGCATTTTCATTACTATTCTATACAATATTATTATAATCGTTAACAGAATATGTAACGAATATACAAGATATTTATAGTCCAACACAAAAAAGAAAAATAAACAAAATACTGGACATAAACTTCGAAACAGTATTCTTTCTCTTTCATAAATCATGCTATTTCAGTGAGACTATAAGCAAAAAATTGTCTATCATTTGTAAAAAAAGGAACAAATAAATTTGTGTAATAGTTATTATTTATACATGCTTATATTACACTCGGCTTTCTTGCTGTGCTGCTAACAACGGCGTTCTCGTCGAGACGATTTCTCGATGTGTTCTCGTTGCACCGTAGATTGTATTACGACCCGCATCATTCTGAGAAATCAATACAATGAATGAAATTCTTCTTGAATAAATCAATACAATATTTGGGTGTTTCTTAACCCTAGATATTTAATATGATCATGAACTTTCATCGGTGAGACTTAACTATATGGACAGTTTGTATGGTTTGACAACGTATAGCATTGTTGACGACCATCAAAATATTGATAATTATTTATTCATAGTTAACTCCTATTTCTAAGATCCTGCATAGGGATCTTAGAAGGAATCAAAAAATTACAGGATGAAATAGCTAAAAAAGGCGTTATTAGCAAGTAAAGGGTGCAAGTTCAACAATAGTTGTATCAGGCAGTTCTTTTTAGGGTTCCGTACCTCGAAAGGAAAAAACGGAACCCTTATAGGATCACTTTGTTGTCCGTCCGTCTGTCAATACCCTTTTTCTCAGGAATGCGTGAAGGTATCAAACTGAAATTTATACTAAATACTCAAATCTACGGTTCCATAGAGCAGGAAACAATTCAAACTTCTAATCCAACGCAATCAAAAGATACAGCCGATTATGCTGCAAATTGCAGCACATTTTCAAACTCGCATTGGAGTCAAAACCTATAGGGTCATCATATCAGCCAAACGACGTCCACTGCTGGACATAGGCCTCCCCCAAGGTTACCTACAGGGTACTTCCCGTGATCCCAGAATCTTGAAATTTGGTACGAAGCAACGTCTCATATCACATATAAAGGAAAAATTGCGAAAACCGTAAATTTTTAGTTACAGCATATAAAAAAATATTTTTAATAAATTTAAAGTTACTACCCCTTTCTCTTGAACGCGTGGAAGTATTAAATTGAAATTCATATTAAATACTCAACTATGTAACACCTTTAGGCTGCAACAAAATCAAGCTTCTATGTTTGCGCAATCAAAAGAAAGAGCAATATAAGCATATTTTCAAACTCGCGACTACTCGCAAGTGAATCAAAACCTACAGGGTACTTTCCGTGATACCAGAATCTTGAAATTTGGTACGAAGCAACGTCTTAAAGCACATATAAAGGAAAAATTGCGAAAACCATCAATTTTTAGTTACATCATATAATAAAAACATTTTTAATAAATTTAAAGTTACTACCCCTTTCCCTTGAATGCGTAGAGGTATTAAATTGAAATTCATATCAAATACTCAAGTATATAAAACCGTTAGGGTGTAACTAAATCAAACTTCTATGTTAACGCAATCAAAAGAAAGAGCAATATAAGCATATTTTCAAACTCGCGAATACTCGCATGTGAATCAAAACCCACAGGGTACTTCCCGTGAACTCAAAATCTTGAAATTTGGTACGAAGCAACGTCTTGTATCACATACAAAGGAAAAATTGCGAAAACCGTAATTTTTTAGTTACAGCATATAAAAAAATATTTTTAATAACTTTAAAGTTACTACCCCTTTCTCTTGAACGCGTGGAAGTATTAAATTGAATTTCATATCAAATACTCAACTATATAACACCTTTAGGCTGCAACAAAATCAAGCTTCTATGTCAACGCAATCAAAAGAAAGAGCAATATAAGCATATTTTCAAACTCGCGACTACTCGCAAGTGAATCAAAACCTACAGGGTACTTCCCGTGATCCCAGAATCTTGAAATTTGGTACGAAGCAACGTCTTAAAGCACATATAAAGGAAAAATTGCGAAAACCGACAATTTTTAGTTACATCACATAATAAAAATATTTTTAATAAATTTTAAGTTACTACCCCTTTCTCTTGAACGTGTAGAGGTATTAAAATGAAATTCATATCAAATACTCAGATATATAACACCGTTAGGCTGTAACAAAATTAAACTTCTATGTCTACGCAATCAAAAGAAAGAGCAATATAATCATGTTTTCAAACTCGCGACTACTCGCAAGGGAATCAAAACCTACAGGGTACTAACCGTAAACTAAAATACTTGAAAATTGGTACGATGCAACGTCTTATCGCACAGATAAGGGATGCGGAAGGCTGAGGACCGTGTGCTTGTTGGGAGAGGCCTATGTCCAGCAGTGGACTGCGATAGGCTGATTGAGATTGAGATTTCAAATAATTACATAGTCTTCAAACTGTTTTGCTAATTATTCTGTTTGTCGACCAGCCAGCTTGTCATGTAGACGTCACTATGACATACGCGCTCTTTTATAACCGTAGTGTGAACATGGTGTGGACAGTATAACATACTATCACAATATAATTATGGCTATAGTTGCATTAATTGTCAACGAAAATACTATTTAACATAGTATAATACCTATGCCTCCCGATGGAAGTTGTTTATTTCATGCAATAGCGTTCTCTATTTATAATACCACTAATTTTGAACAAACACAAATACTAAGGACCACAATACTTGTTTATATTTATAATAACTGGGACGAGTTTCATTTATATACAATCGATGCCCGGAGAGATCCTTTCTCTTCACGACATGAATACAAAGCTACGATGCTCCAATCCTCTAGCTATGGCGGTACTGCTGAGGTGAAGGCAGCAGGATGTTTGTATCCAGCGAGGTTCGAAGTGTATGAACGTAATACGGGTATTCTGAGGGTTGTATTTTGGCAGAGAAGGATATGTAATAAAGCGTTTACTTCTTTCAGGCAATTTATCATCAGGTCATAATGATTTTTGTTTGCCAATTGTGTGCGAAGGATTTCTTAATAATACATACAATCATATTAAGGTAAGCTTGGTAAAAAAAACTCTACTCGTGGATGCTCCTGTTACACAATATTCACATTTGAAGACTACTACAGCACTTAATTTAATAACTACATATTTTGTATATAATATGTATGTTCTTATTTACTATTTACAAGTAATTAATTACAATGTGAAACAGTTGCAGCTCCTTACAAAAACAAAATATGTACCATAACACTGGCGATTAAAAAGAGTGGCCACGAGTTTTATTGCCCGTTCTTTCTCGTGGTTCTACCTATTGCTTTGCGAATGGGCAGTAAATGTAAATGTAGAAGCATTATTAATTTACTTTAAAAATTTGACGTTCATAAGCGTCACGTTGTGACCTAGATGAATAAATGATTTTTTACTTTGACTTTGACTTTGACTCTAGATTAAAAGGTTGGCCGTCCTAAACGCAACAATAGTGGTCGTCCTAAAAAATCTGAAATGTACTGCTCAGAACAAGAACAGCCAGCTGTAGCGTTGCATAAATACAACAATATACGGCAGTAACCTCAATAGGTATAATTTATGTTCTCGTCTGATGGTCGTAGGAGACTTCAATATTGATTTTAGAATGAATCCCCAAAATAGAATTTCTACATATTTTTCATCTATAAACATGTTTCCGTTAATAAACACTAGCACAACACGAAGTAGTACAACTAAAGTTAACTTTTTTCGAACTTCAATATTCAATGTGGTACTATTCCTACCTTTTTCAGTCACCATTTACAGGTCTGGTTCAAATTTGATACTTAATTCCATACTTTAAAATTTTCATTTCCATTTTTATGTTTTTTTTTAATTTACATAACGTATCACATCTTTACATACATCACGCCTTTTTATCCCCGAAGGGGTATGCAGAGGTGTATTACTCACCCATACTTCGCCAGTTATGTTTCGGTCACAATGTAATAGGGGGCGAGCCTATTGCCATATACCGGGCACATTACTTAGCGAGCGATAATTAACGTTTTAGACACCCACATATGTAACTCCGAAAAGTCAGTGATGTGTGCCCGGGGTACCTGGGCATCGAACCCGAGATGATGGTCTCGGCAGTCCGTTACGTACACCACTGGGCTATCGCCGCTTACTTATTTTTGTTATTTTTTTTTATTAAGAATATTAATTATTGTTTTATTTTGTGTGCAAATAGTCACCTAGTAATAGTTTTATTTTCATCGCAAATAAATACTATAATTACTAAACATACTTTATTAATATTTTTGTTACAGATTTCTAATAGTCACTAAAAACTTTGTAAATCAATAACTTTGATAAAAATCTCACCATCATTCATCAGCAGACTTTTGTAAGGCTCCTGCAAGGCTAGTATTGATATTTAAGTTATATTATAAAATAAGCGATATATGTTAATATAAAATAAAGGATGACTGATTACAAACGACAAAGAGGCCTTTTTCTTTAAATAAATTAAGGAAAAAAGCCTCTTTGTCTCCTCCAGTTTTCCATACTGTAATGTCATTGTTTTCATTTTGCAATAAAAATACCATAACTATGACTGGTGAACTTTTACTTATATACCCACAGGTTTGTACGGCACCCTCGGTGCGCGAGTCCGACTCGCACTTGACCGGTTTTTTTTTTATACAAATAAGTGGCAAACGAGAAGACGGATCGCCTGATGGTAAGCAATTACCGCCGCCCATGGAAACAAGCAACACCACAGAGGTCACAAGTGCGTTGCCACCCTCTGGGGATGGGAAAAGGGATAGGGTGAGGAGTGCAATGAGGTAGAAGAAATAGGGGATAGGGCCTCCGGCACTCTCACTCACCGAACGAAACCCAACAGTTTAAGTACTGTTACTTTACGTCGATTTTCTGTGAGAGGGTAGTACTTCCCCGGTCGAGCCGACCCATTGATGCTGAAATCAGCAAGACTCTACTACCTGTTAAAATCATATCAGATCATTGCGAAAGTAGGAACAATTGATGTCTCTTGGAGCTTTATTGGCCTTCTCTTGACAGGTGATCAGCTAATCAGAGTGTAACTTATAAACAGTATGATAATGCTTGTAACAAACTCATTATGTAAGCAAATGTTTGCTATTAGTTTTAGCTCATATTTTATTTTATACATTTGACATAACATTATTTATTCAACTACCCAATTGTAAACGACCTCATTTGGTAATGAAGAACACTCAATAAATGAGGTTAGCGTTGTTCAGTTGCTTTAAAAGAAAAGCAAACATATTTTTATGTCAACTCAAATTAGCAATAGTCTGGCAACTTAGAAAAGCTGGAAAAATAAATGTCTTCTTGTTGCCAAGGCACTTTTATCAAATGTTAGGATATTTACCAACGAGAACCTGAAAATATATTTCTGTTACAAATGCATTTTTATCAAATCGTACAATATTTCCGAAAATAGATTTCAATTTGGAAATTGATTTATAATTGCTTATTAGCGTCCATGAAGAAACAAGAAATGAAAACGAGAATCATAACGAGTCAAAGTCTATAGTTTTCACTTCGAGGATGACCAATTTACTTAGTTGGCAGGACAATTTATTATCCCAGTACCTATAATTATAAGAATTTAATTATAAATAAAAGTAAAATAAAAGTAGTTGTATCTGTCGCTACAATTACATAACAAGGCAGTTTTCACAATACGTCAATATTACAAACGCCTATATAAGTAGTGTAGTATCATTAAATATACGTCTTCCACGAGGCAAATGTTCAATTCGAGTACACTAATAGTACGGGTCTTTGATAAAAGTTCTCCAATAAATGTTAAATTATTACACCAATTATTGAGTACGGCAGTGTATCGTGAACTTAACTGAAATACCATGTTAAGTTAGTTCAGTTTGGTATCGCCGCGTATATTAGAGAGATTGTATAAATTAGGGATTATGAAATGTTTTAAAATTTCCTTTTTTTTAAACTTTTAGAGTAATTGTTTATTGTACTACTTTACACTATGTCCATCGTTAGTTGTATGTTTGTAAAGTCCCCCGTGACACAGGATTTAGGCCTAGTGCGGGACTTGTCTTTCTTAAAATAATAAAAAAATGTATCACGCATTCAATAACATTTAAAGCAATTGGTTATTTTACTACTATTAACATAATTATAACCGAATTACAATAACATACAATAAATTAGTCAAATACTCTATTGCAACTGTTGAAGTATAATTATGTCATAACGAAGAAAGCAAAATTTCAGTATTTTTTTTGCAAATGTCTCACATAGGTATTTGCAGGAGCAAAGATGGACGCAGTTCTCATAGAAGATACGTGCGTTATATTATGTCATAACCAGTTAGTTGCAAAATAACCAATTTTTCGTACTTAAAAGTGTTCTGCCTTATAATTATAATATCTCCCCATTTTAATAAATGGGTGACATATCTAATATATCGCAATCCTAGATAAAAATCTCATAGTTGATTGAATCAGGCGTTACTTGGTGGAACTCCATTGTAACCTAATGGAAGGAAAGAGGAACCCACCACGCACCGTCGGATTGAGCACCCCAACTTTTGCAATAGAAAAAGGTTGACAATACCGAACTCCTCTAAAAGGATATTGGATATAGGAATGGTATGGGTTCCAGGAAGATACCTGACTTGCAGTATACGTACGTATGCAGTAAGCGATGGGCAACGACGCATTTCTATTGCAATAGTTGGGGTGGTCAATCCGAGGGTGCGTGGTGGGTACCTCTTTCCTTCCATTAGGTTAAAAATCTCATTGTAAAAAATTAAGCATTTCGAGTTCGTGGCGTCACTCTACCTAAATAGTCGAGAATGAGCAACTTTTATCTGATTGCTAGATAAAAAGTACCTAACGGACACGTGAATAGTAAAACCTTAAATATAATGTTAATATTATATGTGATTTAAATTTTGTTTTCTAAATTTTACAAAATTTATTCATATTCTTTCTGCTTTTTGTCAGCTTGACTTTTGAGTCATCTGTGTCAGAGAGATGAGGATCTAGGGGAACGATGTATTCCGAAGGACTCGTAGTAGCACATACAGTGTGTCCTTAAATTAAGTTAACCTTATGGATAGCTAAATGTTAAAATATTTGTGGCCAATCTGCAGGTCTGTATAGAGCGCGTGCGAAGATATCGGCATCATCGGCAACTGTGCGCGTTGAAAGCTATGGGCACTGCTAGAGTTCTTTGGTGCAGCTATTGCAGAGTACAGTGGAGGGCTCAGCGGGGCCTCTGTTACCACTAGTGGAATGAATTAGTCTGTTAGTACATGCATGACTATATATTATGTGTAGGCATGAAACATTTTGTATATGCAATGAATTGAAGCTTAGTATCGGGAAGGTTCTATGTTTTGTAATAAGTATCGGGAGGGTTCTATGTTTTGTAATATTTTTAGGCCTAATGTCGGGAATGTTCTATTTATAGTCACATAGGTGTTATCAAGAAGTCACAATTCTACTTTTTAAATGAATATATTCAGAAGTAAACTACATTGTTTTTAAAGGTGATACTGAGAGTTTACTAACCGGATCTACAAAATGTTTGTTAACCGACAATATTTATAAAACGTCCAATACACTTTTAGTATACAATACCCGCTGTGATGAATGCGCCGTTATCTTATATTTGTCGCCCGGTGGAACCCGATACCTTATAACGGCCGCCGCCGCGCGATAACATAAATAATTTTTTTGTCAACTCGTATAACACGAATCTGCTCTGAAGTGATTTTTTTCTTTAAGCTAATGAATGACTCGTTCAAGTGTTAGTAAGTGTTGGATGATATTTAGTTTCTAATTTATTATACTTAGTGTCAAACATTGACGAGCGTTGAAAACACGTTTATATTAACTTTGAACGGGTTTATATTAAAAAGTAAATCGATGACATATGTATTTTATGACTTTTATATCTACGTAATGGTAATGTCTTCATACGAAACACTAAAAAAATCACCACTTTTTAGTAATTAAAATAATTTTATCAATGTTCAATTGGCGCGAAATTTTTGCCGACGGCGTAAACATTTTTGGGGTACAAATTTCTTGGTATGTTTTAAATAAATATACTTAGTCTTAGCTTACATTTTGATTACATATACCTAGACTATATTATTAATTTATCATTTAATTTATTTACTTAAAAATACTCATTTACAACCCAAAATAATATAAACGGCTATCATTAACTTCGCGCGCCGTAACGCGTACCGCACGGGAATAATTGACGTTTTGTGTAATGGTTTATTTAACCTAAATAAACCATTACATTACTGTTACAATGTTTTTAACTAGGAAATGTATTGAAGTAAGAAGTTAAACAAAGAACAAGGCAAGTCACCGTAGAGTGAACAACTACAAAACTATAAACACCGCAATTGTTCACTCAAAAAAGTTGCATTCATTATTATAGCAAAAAAGGGACAAAAGTCACTTGGGTTCACTCAACGGATATGCAATGAAAGGGACAATAGTCACTGAGGTGCATTTGGGCGGATATGTTTTAATTCAATACTACTCCACACATTGAATATTATTATATTCAATGTCCTATACACCTGCAGTATTCTACTGCAAGCAATTCTTTTAAAGGCCAAATTCTGTACAAATAATATAGTTTTACATTTAAAAATTGTTGAGGAAAATATACATTTGTTATTTAGACCATAATAAGTAGTACTTGTAATCATGAAATTACATTGTTTGGTTTAACATTATATATTACAAAATAAGACCGATGGGGTAAAAACAATCATATTGTATGAAAGGCTTTCTAAAGCATATTTGGCAAAGTCTAATACGTATATGGGTGCATATGGTTCCCACGAAGAACTTAGGGTCCCAAGATAACCTCACCTGCAAGTGGTGCACCTGCCAATCAACGGACGAGGCTCTGGCAATCAAAATATCCCGAAAAGCGGCAATAGGCTCGCCACCTATTACGTGGGATCAAAACACTGGCGAAAAGTGGGCGTTTAATATGCCTACCCCCTTCGGGGAAGCAGGCGTGAGTCTATGTATGTATGTATGTAATACGTATATACAGAACAATAAAAACAACACGCTATTTTAGATTAACTAAAGTGACTTTGAGTGGAGTTAACGGAAGGAAAACTGTTATGGCGATGGGAAAAGTTCGATATATGTATAATAATGGGACATAAAAACGGAATATACTGATACCTACATTTAAACGTCGACTGCATGTTGTCGTGTTACGTTATTAGTAACAAACCCACATCAAATTTTAGGCAACCATTGAAATAAAAAAAATAAAAATAATGGGGGAAATAACGTTAATTTAAACTTTATTTTTACTTTAGATGATACTTTAGTTAGTATATAGATCTACGGGAATTATACATACGTACCACTATTTCCAGCGCTTCAACCTATCCTTAAGAAAAACCATGGATGTCGATAAAAGCAAAAGCTTAAACGGCGTAAATTTACAAATGAAATCTCTTATTAAAATGAGTAACCGGAAAAGAAAGCAAGAATTATTTTACGCTTGCCGCCCAAATATTTCAAAATACACAAAATCTGGAAACGTGCTCGTCAAAGTTCACACACTACAGTTTTAAAAGCCAACATGTTATAAAATAACAACTAACGCATCGCACACAAACGACAAAGTAAAATTAACAGAGGCCGCAAAAAATCTTAAAAAATAGGATTTAATCCTATTAAGCGAAACTGTGAGCCTACAAACTCCGGCGTCGAAAATTCAACGAAAAATACTTTTACAAACTTCATAGCACACGTTACTCTAATCATTGTCAAATACTTAGTTGAACTAAACACTAGTTTAGAGCTTACGAGCAACGTGTAATGAGCGCGTTGTTTAGTTAGTTTGGTCATTCTACATCACATATTAACACGTGTCTGGTTGGCTCCTACACGAAGTAAGCGCATATTCTGTAATAAAAAATAAAGTCAACGCTAGTACAGAATAAGTACCAAGGTATAAAGCAAGAAAATAAATATAGCATAGTAAAGTCGGACTAACGTAATAAATATACTCCAACACTTTCATAATTACGCGTTTACTTTATTTACGATGGCAGTAAAAAGGTGAGGATGATAAATTAGAGACATTTTCATCAAATGTTGTTCTTAATCGGGTTGAAAATATTCTTGGCCTTTCTTATAAAAACCTACAATGCTGTATTCCGAAAGGACATTGACATAAAAACGGAATGTTTCTAAGACACTTGGCGCAACGATAAAGCCTCCCTTGTTAATATTTTAAGAGACAATAATTGACGAAGCCAAAACATAAAGGTTATACATTAACAATATTAAGACTCCCATCTGAGTACAACAAACATTGACATCCTTTGGTCGTCTTTATTTGCTGGCATTACAAACATATACATTTTAATCTCTATGTAGATTACACGATGAATGAAGCCAGCCAAAAGTTATAAATGACACATATAGTGAAATAAAAGTAGGATGGTTTTAAAAATGTCGACATGGGACTAAAGACTATTCTTAGTTTTCTGTTTAAAATTATTTTATGTATAAATTTAAATAGCGTATGGTTTTTAGTTACTTTATGTTAACATTGTATTAATTTACGAATATAGTATACTACTTCTATTACCTTTACTGAGAGGTATGAGGTCTGGATTTTTATCATCAAAACTTTGTGGTGAATTGCGTTTCTGCACCACTTTTTGATTTTTCACTGGTGACAAAGCCACTGTAACAAAAAGGTATATTAGGAACCTTATAAAATCTGATAACTTTTTCATAAGTGTCATTTAATTTTGTAAGGCTTTTTAAACATACCTTCGTAGTCTCTAGTTCTGTGTCGTATCTTCGTTGCAATTAATGCTAGAAGTAATATAAGTCCTACTGTCAAAGCTGCACCGAGGAATATGCCTACTGCCCAGTTCATATCCCATGCTGCTTGCGGTTCTGCAAATAAAGGCGTCCAGTTACATTTGCTATTCATTCTACAAACACAAATGTAAACGATTTTAAACAAAAGTTTAATATAAATATGCCAAGTATTCCAACCTACAGTTAAAAGTTATGTGAAAATAATGATGATGATGGTTAACAATTTTATTTTTATATCTAAACATGTAGGAGATTTCGTATTAAGGTTCCTCCTACATTCTTGCTCCTCCATAGGCTTTTACCTCTACGCTATGAGGCATAGCGTCCTAATTATAGAATTAGGACGCTATGCCTCCGCATTTTTTCCGTTTCCCAACCACATTGATATTTTATGAAAAATATTTTATTTGCTAGGGTAATATTATTACAATAATTTTGGCTAAAAGTACAAGCTGTGGGAGTTGGGAGCAGTGCCAGTAACTAATTTTGGTGAAAAGTTTTTTTTTTAATTTTACTAATTTGCACCTTCAGTTTTAAAAATAATTAATTTAAGCTAGGTATGTTACGCTACGGTGTAGCAGGCGGATCGCTGACTATACCACTACGGTGTAATAGGCAGATTGCTGACTACGCGACATCGTTAACTGCGTATTGTAACAGCACGAAGACACGAGGCGCCGATTCAGCATAGACGTCATTATCGATCATTCTAGTTAGATTTCGCAATCATTTCCGTTATTAATGTAAATTAATTATAGGAATACCTATGGCACTTTTGGTTCTAACATTGACCAATAGACTTCTCTTTTAGTAGTAATAATTAGAATTAGAAAATTTCTCTGTAATTCATTATTTTAATAAAATCTTATTTGGAAATCGGTTTTTTTTGCAACCTCCGTCTGCAGTCGACGTAATTGGTACATATTTATAGACTTTTGTTTACAACTAACCTGTTCTAGGAGACTAATTCAACGATTTTTCAACCAACAGCGTAATATGTGTCGATCTCCCACTCGCATTGGTTGCGTAATCCTTCATAGATCTGTTAGAGCCCAGTCTTCTTAGATTCCAAAACGCAACACCATTCGTTGCATTGACTACTAGATCGCTGCCTGACCATACTTCGACCACGTATATGCATTGCAGGCCTCCCTCGTAACCTGTTAAAAGAGATTACATTTACATAATAATACTATAAAAGAGTTTTCAGCGATATGGTTACATAACTTTAAAATTTACATAAAAGTTATACTGCGACACCAGTTTTAGCCAAGTAGGCATCTAATAAAATCGTAATAACTTTGTACTATGAAATAGGTACGTGAGTTAACCAGAATTCGACCGCGGCGCCATCTGCGTGGGAGACGATACGATATGTAAATTTCCAGCCTCCAAATTATCGCAAACGTCGCAAACGGGATGTTATAATTATATGATTTATGTAGGTGAAAACACAGAAATTATTTATGGTATAATTTCTGTGTGTTTCCGCCTCACGTTTTTGAAGTGAAAGAAAGACAAACAAACAAACGTTCGCAAGCATAATAATACATATACTTTATGGATGTACCTAGGTACGAATAGGCAAGCAGTATGATATTATTTATTAATAGTTACGTAGTCACGTAGATCGACTAGAACTATAAAGGTTATAAATTTCAAATGTGGCCTACGTAACCGATGCATAAATATAACTATGAAATAACAACTTTTCCATCTAAACTTTTCAGGCTTTTAATACCAAAATCAGGCTTTATACTTTCTAACCATGCAAACGTTTGATTCTTTGAAGCAGGGCAAAACAAAAGCAGGAAAACTTCAGTTACATTATGGCATCACTATGTATACACACAATATAGACCAATCACTATGTATCATTAGTATTAAATGTCATCGTCCTAGCATTGCTTGTTGAGTTACGAGCGATGATTTTCAGCATGGAGATCGAGATAAGTTTTTTAAAGAAGGTAGAGAAACAACACTCAGGTAATTATATTTAATTTAAACGTGTGTCTAAAATATTATTGTCGAAGGTTTGACCCAGACCTCGATAGATGGCGATATCCCGGCCGGCTAAATCGCGCTATGGTTTCGTTACCTGGACAGGTATAAATACTGGGCTATGCTAAATATTTTGTGTCGGAAACCTAGTGAGCAAAAAGTGATATTAAGTATAAGTCGGTGTGAACAGTGAATATAACAAGTTTATCTGCATCCGGGTGTTTTATTCAAAAAGCGCTGTAAATCCGTGTTTATGGTCCTTCGAAGTCGGATGGACATTGGAAGACAGCGCTATTTTTGGTAGCTCTTCGGTGGTGATATCGGTATCACCCGCCTTGTTTTAGGTACTGGTCTGTGGATCGCAGATCAGAGCAACAATTCCCTACAGCGGGCACAAGGGAAGTGTCGAGCGCTGGAGGAGCGATTGATTGGCGTCAAGCAAGCTTTGACCTAAAGTTTGCTAGCCATCTGGGAAAGGCAGAAGGAGCGACATCGTGCGGAGATTTGCAGTACTGGGAGAGGTCTAGAAAACTAGACAACGACGCAGCTTCAAGGACCGACCAATAGAGGGCTGGATTGGAAATTGATATCGGTTTGTGTGGTGTAAAACTGTGAGTACATTTTGAACTTTATTCCTAAGAAGATTCTAACTTGTGAAAATATTTGAAATTTAGAGACTCTAATGACTTAATAAATTTGTATAATATTTATTAAGATTTGTGCTATTTTGAGCTTTGCTATTTGAGACTTGAAATAATTTTGCCTTATATTCCAAGAACGTTATTGTGATCATTTGTTATTATAAATATGGAGGCGTTCAATGTTCTGCAGGAGGACATTAAAGAAAAAATGCTCAAGGCAGTTACAAATTACAAAAAGTCCCTTAAAGAGCGGTGAACGATTGCATATTTGGAAACAAGGCTTGAAAATTTCGAAAAGCAGTGGACCATGTTTTGTGATAATCACCGTATTATGGTTCGGCAAGTTAAAAAGGCAGAATTTTATAGTTCTAGTTATCATAAAAATTGTGTTTATGATGAGGTCGAAGAATTATACGTAGAGCATAAAACTGAGCTGAAAGAAATGTTGTCAAATCTGACATCTACTTTTTCTGCTTCACAAATGGCATCTGACCGTCAACCAAAAAGTTTTAACACTAGAGTCAAGTTACCTGAAATTAAGATTCCTATATTTTCTGGCAAGTACTCGGAATGGCAAACATTCAGGGATTTATTTTTAGGGTTGGTTCACAATAATAGCGATTTAGATGAGTCACAAAAATTTTATTATTTGAAAGGTCATCTAACGGGCGAAGCAGAGCAATTGCTTCGAAACATAAAGGTTACGTGTGACAATTATGAATTGGCGTGGTCAAAATTAGATAGCACCTATAATAATAAAAAGTTTTTGGCAAAAGGTATTCTAAAACGGTTGCTCACTCAAAAACGCTATTTAGTGAATCAGCTCTTGGAATTAAAGATCTATTAAATACTACAACGGATTGTTTGGAGTCAATAAGAAATTTAGGTGTCGATATTTCCTCATGGGACATTATTGTCATATATATCATTAGCGAGAAATTAGACAATGATACAAGAAAGGCGTGGGAATTAAAAATTTCTGAGGACTTCAACGAGGACTTACCCAGTTTCGCGGAATTCTCTCGTTTTCTTACGGGTCGATTTAGGGGTCTTGAGGGGATAGAAGTAAAGTCTAAGGTGCCAAAGAATACTCAAAAAATACGCAATCTTTCCTATCCTTAAAAGAAAAAGGAGCCAACGATATAGGGTGAGCTTTTTTTTCGGGGAGTCATAAAATAGGAAATTGCAAGGAATTCATTAAAGAGTCTGTAGCAAACCGACGTCAATTCGTTCAGGAGCATGGCTTATGTTTTATCTGTCTTAACAGGAATCATTCTGCCAGAGCCTGTAAAGTTGCATTCCGATGTCAGACGTGTAAACGGCGTCATCATTCAGTGTTACACCAGGACATTGATGATACCGTTCCGTTTGTTGAAAATGTTGGTGATTCTCGCACGGGAGCTTCATCTTCATCTACGAAGGAATCTTACACGCAAGGGTCAAACTCTAGCAAAACAATGGTGTCCTGCCTTTCAACCGGGAATAGCAAAACGGTTTTGCTAACTACGGCTTTGGTAAAGGTCGAGTCGAAAGATGGGACTTATAAGGTAATTAGGGCTTTGCTAGATCAGGGGTCACAGGGTTCCTTCATTACGGAGTCTATGGTTCAATATTTAGGGCTTAATAGGACTGCTACCAAGAGCACCGTGTTAGGTGTCGGTGGTGCTAAAAGTGTTACCTCTAAACACACTGTTATAGTTAAGATAAGGTCCAGGAAGGATTCTTCACTTAACATAAACGTTAATGCCTATGTGTTGAAGTCGGTCACTGCCCTTCTACCAGTTACGAAAGTAACCCAAGTAGGATGGGTAGACTTAACAGAGGATGACTTGGCTGACCCTGAATACTACAGACCTAACAAAATTGATGTTTTGCTGGGTGCTGAGGTTTACAGCCAGGTCATACAAACAGGCATTAAGCGTGATTCCAGTGGTGCCTTACTAGCTCAAGATACAGCACTCGGGTGGATAGTGTCGGGTGTATCTGATGTGGACACTACCTCCCAACTTTCGTCACACATTACTGTTATGCATGCGAGTTTAGAAACGGACGATTTTTTAAAGCGGTTTTGGGAACTTGAAAATGAACCATCTGAAATTACCAAAATGCTTACAGATGAAGAAATAAAATGCGAGGAGTTCTTCTCTGCTACTACAACCCGAGATGAGAGCGGTCGGTATATTGTACGCTTACCGTTTCGTGATACAGACCTGATGAGTCAGATTGGTGAATCGAAGGCTATCGCTGAAAAACGGTTGAAGAGTTTAGAAGCAAGGTTAAGTAAAAATCCAACGTTGAAAGAAAATTATAAAAATGTTATTAGGGAATATTTAGAGCTAGGTCACATGGTGAAAGTAGCAGATAACAAATCGAAAACTCAAACACCTGTATACCTACCTCACCATGCGGTTGTTAGGGAAGATAAGGTTACAACTAAGGTTCGAGTTGTATTCGATGCTTCCTGTAAGGGTTCTAATGGGTCTTCTTTGAATGATATGTTATTGGTCGGGCCAAGGTTACAGGATGATCGTCGTCATATCATTATGCGCTGGAGAATAAACCCTATTTGCCTTGTCGCCGACATTATTAAAATGTATAGACAAGTGAAAGTCGATCGTAGAGATACTATATTTCAGCGTATTTTATGGAGGGATACAGCCTACCAAAACCAAGACATAGAAGAGTACGAGCTGATCACGGTGACTTTTGGGACGGCTTCAGCGCCTTTTTTGGCAGTTCGTACCCTTCAACAAGTGGCTTATGATGAGTGTCAGGATGATCCTAAGGTAGCGTCAATCATTCTGAATGATTTTTACATGGACGACTTGATGTCAGGCGCTGAAAATGTAAATGACGCATTTCAAATATATGAAAAAACAAATACAGTCTTATCGAAGGCGGGATTCCATTTACAGAAATGGAATAGCAATAGCAAGGAACTATTGGATAAAATAGAGAAACGAAATGTCATCAAAGAAGAAAGAATAAAAATCAAGTTGGATGACACGACAAAAATACTTGGGCTTACTTGGGATTCAGGAACAGATGTATTCAGATACTCCGTGAAACTGGCTCTACCTGCTTCACCTATAACTAAGCGGAAAATAATATCAGATATTTCTAGATTATTTGACCCGTTGGGATGGCTAGCGCCTAGCGTAATATTAGCAAAGGTCTTAATCCAAAAGCTTTGGTTAGCAAGTATTGGCTGGGATGACGAAGTGCCAAGCCATGTATTAAAGGAATGGACTGCGTATCGACAAGACTTACCTTCGTTAGCAAGCATTGAAATTCCAAGATGGTACAACACTTATTCCAGTGATATGAACATACAGCTACATGGTTTTTCAGATGCCTCGAAGACAGCATACGCAGCAGTGGTATACCTCAGAGCGGTGGATAAGGACGGTAACATACATGTGGCACTAGTCACTTCAAAAACAAAGGTGGCACCCGTTAAACAGGTTTCCATACCCAGACTGGAACTGTGTGGAGCTGTTTTATTAGCTAAGCTGATGGTGGAAGTAGCCAAGGTGTTAAAAGTGAAAGACTTACGTGCTTGGACAGACTCTGAAGTTGTTCTTGCTTGGCTTAACTGTCACCCAAGTCGTTGGAAAACTTTTGTAGCCAACCGTGTATCCACAATATTAAATACTTTGGATACCCAACATTGGTCCCACGTTTCGTCCAAGCAAAATCCCGCTGATTGTGCTTCGCGTGGGGTAGCCCCAAGTGAACTACACAAAATGTCACTTTGGTTTAATGGACCTGAATTCTTGCGTGATACAGTAATTGCTTATAAAACACCGAAGCATTTAATTACTGACTTAGAAGAAGTGAAGGTTCATACGGGAATTCTTGATCAGTCCTTTTGGCATAAATATTCGTCATTGCAAAAATTGGTTAGGGTAGTAGCCTATTGTAGAAGGTTCTCAAAATATACGAGATCTCGAGAGAACAGATTGAAGCAGAGAGATATTCCTTTAACTAAAATGGAACTGGATGAGGCAATGAAAATATGTATAAAGAAGTGCCAAGAGGAATGTTTTCTTGAAGAACTTCAAGAATTGGAATCTTCTAATTTGAAGCTGAGTACCAAAGGTAAATTTAAGTCGTTAAATTTATTCTTGGACTCAGAAGGAGTGATAAGGGTGGGGGGTCGTTTGGAGATGTCACAATTGGAGTTTAATCGGAAACATCCAATTCTCATACCCAAAGATTCTTTCCTCACGAAGCTGTTAATAGCGGATGCCCATATAAAGACAATGCATGGAGGACCTCAAGCCATGATAACATACTTGAAGTCTAATTACTGGGTTGTAGGAGTTAAGTTACTCGTGAAGGCTTGTTATCGAAGTTGTGTTGTTTGCATTAGATATGCGGGCAAAACTAGGAACCAATTGATGGGTCAACTTCCCTTGCCGCGAGTATCTATGAATAAGGCATTTTTAAACACTGGAGTTGATTACGCGGGTCCTTTAAATATTAGGGCATCACCAGGTCGTGGTAATAAATCTTACAAGGGCTATATTGCTCTTTTCGTTTGTATGTGTACACGGGCTATTCATCTGGAGGCTGTCAGTGACATGACATCTAAAGGCTTTTTAGCCGCATTAAAAAGATTCGTAGCTCGACGGGGCCGCTGTACTCGGTTGTACAGTGACAATGGCACGAATTTTGTGGGAGCTGCGCGTGAGTTAGCTGAATTATTTGACGAGGAGAAGTCAAGGTTTATACCGGAAATATCGGAGAGTCTAGCTAATAATGGCACTCAGTGGACTTTTATCACTCCACATGCCCCTAATCAGGGTGGACTTTGGGAGTCAGGTATAAAGTCTACCAAGTACCATCTCAGACGAGTAGTCGGTAATTCAACTATGACATTTGAGGAATTAACGACAGTTCTAGCTTAAATCGAGGCATGTCTCAATTCGAGACCGCTCTCTTATGTGGAAGATCAAAAGGAGCTAGAAGTTCTAACTCCTGGTCATTTTCTGGTTGGAGAGCCTTTGATATTAGTGCCTGATAGTAACTATGAAGGTTCTAATATATCTAACCTTAGACGATGGCAACTCACCCAAAAAATGACCCAAGATTTTTGGCGGCGTTGGTCTCAAGACTATTTAAATCAATTTCTTCAAAGGCATAAGTGGACCCACCAAATACCAGAACCCGCTATTGGCGATGTCGTTTTAATAAAGGAGGACGATTTACCTCCTGGTAGATGGTTGCTGGGACGCATAGAACATAAGCATCCTGGGCCTGACGGTATTACACGCGTAGTTACACTTTGCACCCAAAACTCTTTTATAAAACGACCGGTTTCCAAGGTGTGTGTCCTTCCGGTATGTACTTAGCTAAAGTGATTTATGTTAGTTTTAGAAATAATATTAGGTTTTGGTTTGGTTTTATTTCATCATTTCTATCAGTTTGGAATTAGAAATAATAATTTTTTTTTTGGTTAAGTTAATTATAATATGTTAATTATTGATACGCGTTAACTAAACGCATTGTTGGTGTCAACGTGGTACTATTTATAAATATGTCAAGCTATCTTTAATATTATTGAATTTAATGTTATTTTGCTTGTATCAATTGTATTTGCTTAACACATGCAATTTCACCGGTCTAAGCTGTTGCATGGTGGGCGGTTAACCCCAATTGTTATTTAAGGACACTCTGCAATGTGTCCTTGGTGGGCGGTATGTCTAAAATATTATTGTCGAAGGTTTGACCCAGACCTCGATAGATGGCGATATCCCGGCCGGCTAAATCGCGCTATGGTTTCGTTACCTGGACAGGTATAAATACTGGGCTATGCTAAATATTTTGTGTCGGAAACCTAGTGAGCAAAAGTGATATTAATTATAAGTCGTTGTGAATATAACAAGTTTATCTGCATCCGGGTGTTTTATTCAAAAAGCGCTGTAAATCCGTGTTTACGTGGTATACTTAAGTATCTAGTGATAGTGCCTATACAACCAGCAACTAGATGAGGGTACGCATAAAATCGTTTTTATTTATTTATCACGCCTGTATCCCCGAAGGGGTAGGCAGAGGTGTAATATTATACCCACATTTCGCCATGAATTTTTAGGTCCCACGTAATAGGGGGCGAGCCTGTTGCCGATACTGGGTACATCACCAGACGTGCTGCTACTGAGTATTCGGAAAAGTAACTCTTTTTCCCCGACCCGGGAATCGATCAGCAGTCGCATACGTTATCCACTGGACCACGGAGGCAGTCTAAATAAAAATGGTATTTTGGTTTAAAAAAATCTGGGACTGGAAAATGTACTGAACGTGCAGCAATTGTTATAGTAGGTGTAAATTTGTTATATATTATACAGAATAGCACACGGGGCTCTTTTTTTGCGATAATTAATCCCCAAGTGGGCGAAGTGACCAACGTACTTAAAATACATAAAGCTTTCTTAAAAATTTACATAAGTTCAAAATTGCTTATTTAGTCAGTGACGTTTACTTTGACTTAATAGAGCCAGCGTGTAATATTCCCAAAATATAAGGAGTGGCAGTATTTGATTTATTAAGTACAATAAGACTATTACACTCGGCTGATGTGGGTTCTCCGCTGGGATCTCATAATTAATGTCCCGAGTAAATACGTGGCGGTAATAATAACTTGAATATATGCAGTAAATTCGTAGGTTTATACTTTTAACGAACTATTTAATATAGCGGGAGATCATAATGTTCTAAGTTTCATACCTACAAAAGGTACTTTGTGAACTTTATTGAACTGTTGAATACTTAAGTTTTCTTAAGTAAATATGTTTATTCTATTAACTTTATTCATAATATTCCTGTACCAGCTGTACCGTAATTGTAGCATATAACATAAACATAATAATATTTATAGCATTTTGATAGGCAAATTTACAACATTGCTACTTTGAATTTTGGAATACTATTTAAAGAAAGTATTTTGGTAGATATTTCTTATTTAAACTAGACCTAGCCAGGTGTCATAAATATTATGGTTACCTTTCTCAAAAAACAGTTTTCTTTTCAGATTGTAGTTCTTTGGATAAGCACGTTTAAATATACAAATAAACTAAGCTCTCTTTATTATACTACAATTATAAATACATATATCTATAGAAACTCTTATATCTAAATGTATGGAAAGAAATCAACTTAACGATATGGATCTATTATATAATTACAATTAGAATGTAGCCACCTCGTTAGTCATATCCGCTATCACCAAGAAGTAAGCTATCTCTAAGTTGACCAGTTCCAAGTAATTATTTCAAAAGTGAATTATTGAATATTATCTGATCAAGGAGAGATCCTGGCGATTTTGCTACAATATTAATATATAAAGCATTTTAATAGGCTAATTCAAAACCACTTCAACATTAATCAACAAATTTTCCTTCCTGTTTCTATAACTTCACCTGAATCACCTTAAGTAATAAGTATTACTTTCATTTTATGAAAGAAGTCAGCTTGTGACTTTTTTATGTCCATTATACGACAATGTTGGTCGTATAACTGGGGTCATTTTCGCGTTTAGTAAACGTTATTATAACGTTAGTGCAACTTAGGTATTACGATCAAGGTATTAAGATAACGTTTACTAAACTTTTGAACGACGTTAAATTGTTAGTTGGGGAGTTATCATGACATTCTGAATCGACCTGCTGGTTAGACTTGACGCTCGAAAAATGATGCTGTTGAAACTATGTTGTGCTTCTATGAAGCAACTACATCGCAAATTTAATATTGTACGTGGCACGACTCGAACCTGGCCAGCTTTTTACCGAAGTATTACTCAAACCCAACATGTGATTTACATTCCGACAATAATATGGAAACCAAAATAACATAAAGTACATCCACAAAATAACATTCTTTTATTTCCCATGGGCGTCGTAAGTATAATACAGTGGAATATTTTATAAGTATGGGCAATACGCATACTTAAAATGAATAAAAAATAAGTACGAATGTACAAAGATTGCCGACAGGTTGGAAAATTATTAGCCGAATACTTCGTGTGGTTTTTAATAAAGTTCATTTATAATGCGTATGTCACTGTATTTTCTGTTCCCTTTCAGCAATTAAGAATATTAAATGACTGTTCTGTTTTATTCAACACTTTATGTCACAAAAAATACATGATTATTTTAAAAATAATTAATCAGATGAGGCGCAATCGTTTATTATAACTGTCAATTATTGAACATATTCCATGATATTTGCCATGAATTAGATATTAGTGTATAAGCCATGTTTAAAACAGGAGCAATGGAACACAGTTCGATTCGACCTCACCATAAAGGCATTTTGTTGGACTTTGAGAAATCGAAACGAAGAGGTATTTATTAACGCTGGTAAGATTCAGTCATAGTGCTCGCTCCGAAGCTATACTTTGTGTAACTCTTTTGATCTATTTGACAATGACACACCATCTGACATCTGATGCTGGAATGGAGATCTTTGGTAGTCTTAAATCAGACTAAGAGATTAACGTGTTTTCTGGGGCATACCCATGCCCCAGAAAACGGGTAAAGGGTATTATTTTTTGTGACTGGTCACCCAACTAAGCAATATGGTGACGAACTCGTTTAGTCTAGAGAATATAGTTTCACCAGGTTAAACAACTTCATATGAACGACAAGTTTCTTGCAGGCACCACTATGGCACGGGTTTCCAACCCCACGCCCTCTAAGAAAAGGTATATAAAAACTTAGGTTAAGATAACTTGCCAACTGAAAATACTTTTTTATTTTTAGTGCTGACGTTTCTAAATAGTAATGAGACGTAGGTATTATATATTGATAAACGTTTTAAAAATAATATATAATATTGAGGACCAAAACATACCTGGCATACAAAGCAGATCCAAAGAGTCGTCCGTCAGATTGTACACAGTACAGTTCGTAGGTGGTCTGGCCTCGTAGCTGGTAGCAGAGTGTAAACACACGGTGATACTTGCTGCCCCGCCAAATTGGTCGCTCGACATGACAGAGTGCCGTAGTCTACATCAGAGACGGGTGAATAGGTAAAAACAGACTTGCCATTCTTTGCTTCTACTGTGAAGCGGTCCTGTTGAGAAAAAGAAGGATTAGTTTGAAATGTACTTTGGAATAAGCGTACGTTTTATGCTCTCTTCTAGTAGGATACATTTATTTTTTGACACATTTATATTTTCAGATTTATTAAATGACGTATTGTGTTTGTCTGTCCAGTCGAATTAATCAGCGCCATATTTTTATTTTCTATCTCTTTTACCTAATTCGGTTACCAAATATCGAAATATATCAAATTAAAAATGTGTGTCTTGTTAATTCCAGATAGGTAATAATACGTATTTCTTAAAAAACGATTTTCGCAAATAATTGTCTCTGACAGCTACTGTTATTTATATCTTATTTTAAATTTTAGGTTTCACATTCTAAAGAGCCGCTTTTATATACTTAAAGAGCTCTTTGCTAAAACGCGTTCATCTGTTTTTTTTTGAGCAACAAATAAAAATAAAAGTAAAAAAAATTCCATTTTGTCAGTTGATTGCCTTAAATATTTATATACATATGTAGGTAAATCAAAATATGAAATTAAATTTTATTAATTAGTTTTTAGTGTCATTAATCTAAGATTATAAATAATTATATAAATATTATTTATTAGGTATTTTCAGGATTGATCTGTGTAATTTTGTTAGACAACTAGATTTAGCCCGCGGCTCCGCTCGCGTGATTTATACACCTAAACTTACCTCAGGGATCACACAATCTATTGGTTAAACTTACAAAAATCAATTCAATACTTTATGAGTTTATCCCGTTCATACAGTTAGACTGAACTTTATTACATACTAGATATGCATTGATGTCTAATCATTTAAAAGTGTATATATATATATACACTTTTAAATGATTAGACATTTATATATATATATTATTATAATTCTACAAGGTTGAAATTACGTCTCAATGTCAGACAAATTGATTAAAGCCTATCCATCGTACCTAAACTAGTAGTTGTGACCTCTGCGCGTTACTCTGAAGTTAAATATAAACTATAAATGGCTAAATCAGTTCAAATAAAGGGTTTCGAAGTAGGTATTGGTTTCGTACTTCAAGAAATATTATAAAAAAAGAATTAGCAAAATCAGTTCAGCTGCTCTCGAGATTTGCGCTTAGCAAAACATTCAGCGCTTTATTTTTGTATTATAGATTTCATTTTTAATTTCTTAAGATGATGGATACGAAATATGAAATAAAGGTCAATTTAGAAATGCATGGTAACCGATATTGTTATTTATTTTTATAATGTCAGTACATTATACAAATAAATAACACAAAATCTTTTAAATCTTCTTTTAAATCTTTGATATAAGAATCATAGTATATTTATTATTTCAAACCTAACCATATTACTCATCATTATCATCCTAGCGTTAACCTCTTATCTAAAGCTCTACCAGCTAAAAGGCATCATCTAGAATAGGGTATTGACTTGGTCTCCGAGGCACAGGACAAGCGATTATTCTATTTAAAAAAAGACAACTCCCGCACTAGGAAGAAATTCCTGTGTCGCGGGGGACTTTACAAACATTCAATCAACGGACACAAAGAACACCTAGACTCGAGACAACAATTTCTGGATCACACAAAATGTTGTCACGTGTGGGAATCGAACCCACGACACGCGGCGCAGTACCAAACGGTGAGGTGACCGCTTAAACCACTACGCCAACCGTGCAGTCAATGATAATGGACAATTCAATACGCATATAACTCCGAAAAGTCATTGATGCGCGCCGTGGATTCGAACCCAACCCTCTGAATGGCAGTCTGTTGGTATCTCCACTAGGCTGTCGCTGTCTTGCCTGCTTGACATATATTATTATCAAAACATATAATCATCATCACAGAGCCGTGGTCGTACCTATTGTATACCTAATGTGGGTGCCAGGAACACTTGTCTTAGGTATCTGCATTAAACAAACATGGCAGGTAACTATACATATATACACTAGTACACAATAGATGCGACACGCCTCTAGCTCGGGCATTTCTGTACTTACACTATCTTGTTTCGTTCTTTTTAGACCCCCTTTTTGACGTAGTCGGGTTATAGTTTTTAAACTTCTTTTTTTATTTAATCCTTTTCTGTATCCCGATGGCACATGTAAACTAACTGTGCAATATTAGCATTGTCATATTTATAGGAAGAAAGAAAGAAAAATAGGTAACGCAAATCGTTTGAACCGCTTGAATTGTAAGTACAACCGCGTTATAAATTTATATTTTGACTGAAACAGTATAATATATGTACATATTTGTAATTTCACACCAATACCTTTCTTTTGATACCATACACTTTATGATTATCTCAGTATTTTTTTTTTTGAGGTTGGTATTTGAGCTATTAATTCCGTAATAGAAAATTTGGATAGAATTTATATAGCCTATGTCACCCGGGCCATTATAACAAATTTATTGACACCCCATTTATTAAAATTGGTTCAATAGTTGGGGCGCTACGGTCGAACATACAAACATACATACATACTCACATAGACTGCCAAAAACATTACCCTTCCTTTTGGCTTTGCCGTAGTCGGGTAAAAACTGACTGCTTGGCATACGCTCCATAGCAATGGGCAAACAACAGTTAACAATCGAATATGCACATAACTTCGGAAAGTAAATGGTGTGCGCCATAGTTTCGCACTCGAGATCAATGGGTCTCATCGTAATGGCGTGACATTTTATTCTCTCGACCCTACGCTATGACTGTACTTTCACTGCAATCAGTTAATCGTTCGCATATAACTTTGCTTTGTATTGTATTAGATTCTAGTTTGATATGTGTTTCATACTACAATAGCGGCAGTTTTCAGCGAGCGACGCCTATACTCTGACGGTTCTGGGTGCATATTCTGGAAAGAGTAGAATCTATACTAATATTATTCATTCAAAAGTTGTTGTGTTTGTTTGTTTGTCTTTTCACAAAACAACAGTATCATGGTATGATTTTTGTGGGAGAAAATAGTGGAGAGTAATATAACATTTTACCACAATATGACATGTCACTATAACCAACTCTCACGCGGGCAGAGTCATAGGTGAAATGTAATATCGTAAATTAAATGTGACTGCACGGTTGGCGTAGTGGTTTAAGCGGCCGCCTCGCCGCTTGACACTGCGCGCAGTGTTGTGGGTTCGATCCCCGATTCGAGACAGCACTGTGTGATTCATAAACTGTTTTTTTGAGTCTGGGTGTACATTGTGACGGGTGGCTTTGTCTTCCAAGTTCTCTTCGTCTCGCGACGTTACAAAACGACTGCCCAGATGTAATTATCACGTACCTCAAACTGTTTCTTTTGTAATCATGTTTCTTTTATATAAATAGAAGCTATTGCTCGCGACTTCGGCCACATGGTAAGACGATAAAAGAAGACTCTTTGTAAACGCAGATAAATAAATAGTGTATACCAGATTTCACAGTAACTTTCATCCCCTACCCTAGCCTAGTTCTAGGGATTGTTTTTTTGAAAAATAAATCGGAAGTTTGACCTCACGTCTAGAAATCGGTTATCATTTTAACATATGAATTTGCTTGAATTTCGCTCTTATAATATTTAAATGGAAGTATGAATTTACAGTAACAAATTATACTTGCTGTCTTAAAATACTAAAGCCTTTATATTTAAACTCTCACAATACTTGGAAATTTGATCTCCGTATTTAAGATTATCGTATACCTGTTTCCAGTAAATTTATTTTACTTCTTGGTAGGTACTGATTTCATTCGTACAAGAATAACAACTGGATAGTTAGGTTTACTAAGTGGGAGAAAAGCAAAAACTTTTAAATTTCTGAGAAATTATATTATGCAATATAAAGAAAACTAATAGAGATAACTAATATTTACCCCACATTGTCATTCACAAAGGACTTAAAATTTCTGTGTTTTAGTTTTATACCTGATGTAATCATTATTGCACAAAGTTGAAGAATAATATTGTCTAGATTGTCTAGAAGATATCTTTAGATATATATATATATATATATATATATATATATATATATATATATATATATATATATATATATATATATATATAACAAGCTTTTGGAGATAAATCCACCTTATGTACATTTCTTATTATGACTTAAAAAATTAAATCTGATGTGCAATAAAATTATCTTACATTTATATTTATTATTCTCTTGTCTTGGTCTCAATTTATTTTGGGTTTGCGTAGCATATGCTTCGCTTCCACACTTTTCTGTCAACCACCAACTGATTATTCACCACTTGCTAAATGTTCCCTTTCAGTCTTTTTTTGTGACAGTACATTTTTTGCGCTAAGAATAAGTCCTTTATCGGGAAGAATTTGAAAACAACGTCAACGAACACACAGAACAACAGTTCATGGATCACATGGAGTGTTGTTTCAAGTGGCGATCGAACTTCAGAAATCGGCGTTTGCGAGAAAATCGCTTAAATCTATTCGTGCAGCCAAGGAACCTATATATACAATACGTTTTTGAGTTATTTATACCTAAAGATTTGCGAAAATAAATCCTATTTTAATCTCAGCATTTAAAGCAAAGAAAATAAATACGCAACGCGACGTTAATAAACAAACAGATCTTCTCCAGATGTTTTACACGCTTCTTTAATTACTTTGTTACAGTTTATTTTTAGCTTTCTCTAAGAATCTGTTGTAGCTTTAGAGATAAGGATTCTTGTTATCAAAATGTGTTTTAATTGTAATACACTCTTATACGTTTCAGGCCACGGAATAAAGTACAACAATATTTCAGGGGACACCCACATTTATCTGACCGCAAATAATATACACTAACTATAATATATTTTTATTTATTATGCAAATATAAACTACGCCTAGGTACAGAACAAATAATTGTGTTCATCATACATAGATTTGTCTTGGATGGGAATCGAACCTACGACCTTCGACTTAGCAACCAGAGTCCCCAACGACTCTATGAGTCGACGATCCTATAAATAAATCTTCATAAAAGATTTGACTAGTGTTACGGCCCATGAATTTACAAATTAATTCTCATACAGTAATGAAATAAATGCTATAAATGAAATAAAACATTAAAGTCCAAATAAATTTTATGCCGATATCCTTTCGTAAATGTGATTAATTTCTGTTTAACACAATAAGTGGTGACACTTGTTTGACATTTTAAATGTAGAGTATTTATTACTCTACTTTAAAAATTAATTATGAATTTTACCATATTTTGAGAACCTTTATTATATCGAAAATAACTGACTCTGCGAATATTCATTATCGTCGTTTTGTAATAACTCGTATTATGGAAATTTGTGAGTACCTATAGTAAAAGTGGAATATTTTTACATTCTAATTCTTTTTTAGTATACGTTTCTAATACAACAATGGCGGTTAAATGTATATGGCGGATAATGTTTTTTAAAAGTGGTGATAGCATATATCACCTCTACAAAAAAGGTGTTAAAATAAAATAGAGCAAGCATCTATCTCAATTTTAATCCTTAAATCATTTGTGAGAAATAAAAATCTACAGGTTACATTTGAAATATCTATCTATTTGATCTCACTTCTTACTTCAAAAATATAAATACTTGTTTTCTTTGTAGATGCCTAGAAAAATTAACTTTAAACATGACAGGTGTTGAAAACTTAATTACAAGATAAATTTATGCTTGTCAGTACCTATTACTGCGAATTCTTGCAGCAATTACTTTTTTCTCGGTAATTCTTTGACGGCGTAATATAATGCACTTAACTCCTAACCTGCGCAAGGCCCAGTTTGCCCAACGCAGAAAATGCAACGTCATTTTAAATAATTTTTAACTTTTACGTAGACTTGCAAACAAACGAAAAAATTGTCTATAAAAATATAATAATATGGCAGGAATTATACCTTCCTGGCTTCGTTACGAGTTTATTTAACTAGTTAAATCTTTCAATAACTAAATAAAACTGACCTGTTCTCGCAGCGATGTAATATATTTCGATTTTGAAAAATTTCATTGGTATAACTTGTACACTTTATCACAAATTAGCGAATATTCATCACATCACATTCATCCACACTTATTCACCAAAAAAACACTTTATTACGTTAAAACAATATAAAATATGCAAAGATAATACAACACATTTTACTTTGGAACCATAATTTCACCATAAAACGTTTTTGTTTACGTGACGAAAAATAACGGCCGCCATTCTTTGCGAACGTAATAAATGCATTAAAAAGTTTCGTTACTTTTTCACTGCAATATTTATCACTTTTCGATAAACTATAACTCAATATGAAATCTACACTTATTTTCCAGTAGTTCTGTATATAATACTTATAAGATCACTTAATGTTTTCTCATTACAAACATTTTTTCTTTTCTCGTGCACACTTATTTCAATATCAAAATGGCCAATATGGCGTCGTCGCAAATTAATTTTCGTTCATTCTTGTTCGTTTCCAGTTTAAAAAAGTATTAACCCGGCGAGCATGAGGCAGGGTATGTCACACCCTGGTGCAATTCTAAAGATGTGTATTTTTGTAAATATACGTCTGAGATCACAAGCGCACTGAATAGCTGGAGCCAGGGGACTGCGGGAGGGGATAGTGGCGTGATCGCAGTTTGGCATCGAGCGTCGGCTGGAATATTGGTGTGCTAACTTGTCTCGGGTACGTTATACCCTGCCACATGCTTAACGTATTTTTTTACGTAATGTATTTTTTATTGTTTTATATTATTTTGTCTCTGTTTTTGTTCAATTTTGTGTGTTTTTAAAATCAGGTATCATGTCTCGTGGTTTTTTAGTTCAACGACTTATTATTTTATTTGCTTTTAAGTCATTCAGATGGTACAGAGTGCAAGAAAAATATTCCAGTTTTTATACGCCAGCGAATCATGAATCAGCTTCGTGAACCATCACCTGAACCTGCAAATATGACTGGACGATATGTCAAATATCAGGAGTGTCAGGACTGAATGTCGAAACAAGAAAGATAGAAAAACTAAGTATTTCTGCAACATTTTCGCCAAGCCTATATGTATGGAGTATGCTAAGTTCGGATGTAAAAATTGTACTGATTTTGAGAGTAGTGACCAGTAACTTATGTTTGTAGAAATAATATCACTTTTGCTTTTTCTGATGGAAAATCTTATAATCTTTATGTTTATGTTGATTTAAAATGTTAAAAACGATTTTCTTTTTATAAGTGTTGATTTTTCTAAGTCTCTAAAATATTTTTTCCATAATTAAACTATATAAGAAAACAATGAATAAGAAATAATATTGTCATAATTTAAAACTTTTGTGTTTAATTTCATTAAAGTGATCCTATATACTACACTATATGATTAATATAATTATATGAAACATAATAGGATTAGTGTTATGGTACTTTATGTTCTGGGAATGTCACACCCTGCCTCATTCTTGATGTAACTTTTTTTCACCACATGCTCGCCCGGTTAAAATTGGTCTAGCGGAAATCAATAAATCTAATGATATAACCAGATCGTGTTACAAGTGCAAAAACTGTTAAATATCAACGACCAATGATAGCCGTCCCGTTATGCACCTATGAAGTGCATATTGCAGTTGAGGTGTGAACTCAGTTTTCCTCACACCCTAAGCTTAATATTTACTGAACAAATAGAACGGCACTCAAATGGAATTATCAAAAGCTATTTAGTTACCTCCCTCCACAAAAGAGTTGTAGCAATATTGATTTAAGAATCAAGTATTTTCTGTGGGTCTTGTTTGAGAGCATTAGAAAAATTTTTATAATACAGCAAAATAGTACCGATGTATTGAGATTGCTCTGCAGGTGAACGACCTTCTGAAACTTAGCAAAACGTGAAGTGTGATCAAAACCCTACCTTTAATGGGATAAGATTGCTTAAATTCATAGCAAAATGAGTGATAAAATTAACAATTATGAAGTCTAAATCAATACATACAATATCAGAACTGTTTTTCTACACTAAGTAGCAATACTCGACGTGAAGTGAAATGTAAGTATATGATCTTTAAGTATATAAAAAGTCAAACATGTAAGTTAGCAGGCTTACAAATTGCACTTTAATCGTGACCTACTTTTAGAAGTGCATTGCAGACGTAGCCGAGTCAACGCTTTTCATACGTTCGCCTTTTCAAATGTACCTAGTTAATGTTCAATTAGACGGGATTTCAATCGGAAATCATACCTTTTTACTAGATTCTCAAGTCCAACATTCAATGACTTGAATTAGAGTTCAATTGAGTTTTTATTACACATTTTCCGCCAACATTCAAAGCTCATCTACATGACTGTGTGCCAAGATGCTAACAGATTAAGTAAGACTAACAATATTGATGTTGATACTTATATCACCTTATTTCTGTAATGCATTTGTACCACTTGCCAAGATCCATCATCTGAATAGAATAATTATGTTCTACCGAATGGTACAGTCCAAGTAAGCTTCCAAATAGTTTTTGCAGTTTTTTACCGAATTGAAGGTAAGTAAAAATATACCTCTTTGTAAGAATTGCTGAGTTTTGTAGATTGATAGAAATAATTAGATACATCTTGAAATGGACTCACAAATCAGACTACTGATTACTCATATTAATTCTTTCTACACAATTGTCAGCTTTTTGTCTCTATCTTTTCTAAGGAGGAAAATAGAAAACACAGTATTTTATTCTACTTACAGACAACTTGCATATGCAAAGGCGGTGACTTGCAGTCGCCTCGACGTTTGACGCAATACACGAATACTGTCCTGCTTGTCCTGCTTTGCAAGACACCAATGTCTTGACAAGTTCCGGAGAGCCAAGTTTGTATGCCCCGTCACTATTATATCGTTCGCTGGATTGTTTTGCAGTTGTATGCCCTGTGGATTATTTAAAAGCTTATTTACAAGTACAATGGGCATTATATAGAAGATAGGATGAAGATACATGTGACAAGATTTTCCTGCGTCATGTGATTTGCAAATGTTTTATGTATTTTTCAGTGATGGAAATCTATTTTCTCTATAAAATTAAAAAAAATCTAATCCTGGCTTACATATCGTCACAGTCACCTTTAACGACTGAGCCTTAAAACTAAAATTTGGACATTGGGCTACTTTTATGACATAAGCACCTAGGTCAGGATTTTTTCATATTTCAACCCTAAGCAGGTATTTTAAAGCTAGCCGAAGAATTTATTGCATTTCTTTACAGCTATGATAGTAGGTCACTATAAGCTAAAACGTGATTTTAGCTGAGTTGCTATAATACCTATTAGTTTTGGAAAATAAATAAATTGATGTTTACAATAAGAAAAAAAGTTAAAGATAAATCATTATTATAATAATTGATAGATGAAAAGAAAATTGGATTTTTGATATTCTATACTCAAGCAAATAATAGTTGAAGTTGATTTTCGATAATTTGGCAGGGCTCAAATAAAGGCCTTGAAAGTCGAAGTTTATTAATGACATGAAATCACTTAAGTATATAGGATAAAATTATTTTGTTGTTAAGAAATTATTTTACTCTTTTAGAACTGCATGATTTTTATTTATTTGTTATTTATAAAAAACAGGGAAAACATTGAATTATTTTCAAACAAAACCATTATCACACTCGCATCACACAAGTACTCTTGGCTGTTATTCCTTCAATTCAGAATATACGAACAGCACAATTCGGCACAAAAAATATCTAATACTCAGCAACCTCTTGAGGCTACACTACATAATATTATCGTAGTACATCGAGAGGCCCACAACATTACAAGTGGCATTATTGTGTGCGAACAACGATATCATAAAGATAAATCATCGAACCCTGAAACTCACGGTCGACCGCAAGCGTAAGCAAACTTATGCCTTGAGAGCGTCGAGGTATTCCGTGAGATTCTATTCAGCTAACGTAAATCAAAACAGAGATGTATTTATGTCCACATAATTATTATACCTACAGTTTACACTAAGTCGGATGGTTTGTAACGGTACGCTGAACACTGAGTGTACAGTTCAGTACCTATTTTGATTCGTCAGGATGTTTGTTTCTGTGTTCAACAAGATATTATATATAACAAGGTGTTGTTGTGACTCTATGCAAGAGGTATTCTCTGGAGACACAATTAAAGCTAATTTTAAGGATACACTATAGGAGTAAAATTAATATTTACAGACATTATTTCAATTCATTTACATCTCGGTAGCGAGGTCTGCCCATGGTTACGGTTTTACAATACACATTGGTACAATTTCGGGTGATAGTAAATAAAACTATATGTCTCATTTATAACGTAATAATTAAAAAAACAGAAAATTGCGATAGTAAAGAGCAGGTCTAATATTAAAAAAGAAACATAGCTTTCAGCTTCACGCTGTCCACTGCTGGACAATAGGCCTTTCTTAAATGGAGTCTTATAGCATTGTGTGCTAATTAGAACAGGGTAGATAATTTTTGAAACGATAAAAAAATACAATAGGATGAAACCCATTGGAAAAGAAAGAGAATATAGCAAAAATTTAAGGAAAAATAAATTACGGGCGATCTGAGGTCGGGAAGTGGTTGCGATTTTAAGGGTAAAAAAGGGTTTATCTCGATTGCACGCAAAACTACAAGTCCTACGGGAAAAACGTCAATGTCACTTTATTCACATAGTCATTTATAGAGAAGTGGGGAAGGGCTAGGTGGATCTGGGCCTTACTGCCTGTTATTTCGTATCAGCTGCAAAAACAGTTAGTCAGTATTCGAAATTTAAAACAAAGCTGATATATTGAAGTGAGAATTTTCAATTGAAAATTAGGGTTTTATTTCGATATTAAGTCAAAATAAGGCGTATAAATAAATATTTTAAATAAAAAACATTAACCGTGTGTTTGGAACATAAAAAAGCAAGATTTAACCAAATTTCGTGTAAAAGAAAAAACTATTGTAAAAGTTAAAAATAAAAAACCAAAAACTTGGTTATTTAAATTTTTCACATAAATGATGACGTTGTGTGAATAAAGTGTAAATACAAAAGTTGTAGATCTTTTTATTACCTACAACTTTACTTTTCACCGTTTTCTAACGTATCTGCACTGGTCTAAATAAAAAGCTCTGGCCTACTATATCATGCTAGCCAGATGGGTTGGCATAAGGTTTAATGACAAGTTTTCCATCTCGTCACAAAGATGCTATTTGCTTCATGTATAAATTTCCTTAGTCGCCTTTTACGACACCCACGGCATGAAATAGTGGGGTGACATTTTGTATTCTTAATCCGTCACCACAGGGACAGGAAAAACAGAGACACCTTTTTGAAAAATGCTGACAAATAGTAAGTTACTTCTGATTTTAATTTATTAATTACAAAACATAAGGTTAGGTATAGCGTAATAACCCCTCTTCGTATCTCCACCTTGTCGTGGTGGGGGGGCTCAGTAACCGCGGTTTGGACACCCACGGTGAAGCTAAGCGGGATCCCGGAAGTGGACGCTCCACGTGGGCTTGGATGAGGCCTGCGTAGGATGCGTCCCAAGGTGCGGGTGTGGGGCACAGCTCTGTCTATCCCACGCAGTCGGGTGCAGTTGCGGAGGAGGAGAGCCGTGTTGGTGTTGCGATGCCGCGCGCCCTATCTCCCGCGACCAAATGGGGGCGCACCATTTGATGCGTTGCGGTGGGGCCGCAGAGGAATATGAGATGCGGTGCTGTCAGGTTGCCGTCCTCCTTATCCTCTGCGGCCGTTTTAGTGCCTGCGGACGGCGAGCGCTGGGGCTGTTCCCCGTCCGCCAAAAGGCAAGGCATAAAAGGCGTAGTGTCCGCGCCGCCTCCCAAGTGGCAAAACGAGGTGGAGCCTGCCAACACTAACGGCGGGCCAGTCACGGGCGGGGTCACGGAAAAGTATGCTGTCCGCGAATCGCGCGACCCCGCCACTACATGGAACCTGTAGGGACCAGGGACCGGCCGGGTACTCGTTGAACGGGTTTTTAAACGGGTTTTTTTAAGCGCTTAAAATAAATACCCCGAGGAACGGGTTACACCCTCGACCGGGTGCAATGTAACACCTTCCGAAGAGGTTACCCTTTTAAAACCCTGTAACACGGTAACAGGATAAGCCATTCCAATCAGATACATAGTAATATGCACTTTTTGTGATCGGCATAAGTTTGAATATGCATAACCACCGCACGGCAGCGCGTTTGTTGCATGTACCGAGCAACTTGTAAACATGGAATAATAATTATTGTCTATATGATCTTACAGTTCAATATTGCTTGTCACTTTCTAATATTATTATGTCTTTTTCGTGTTCATACTCGTTTATTCTGATCATTCGTCATTTTACTTATTCGGAACTCGGATGGAACTATAGAAGTAGGTATAGAAGTAGGAGGACACATATGAGAGAATTATCAGATGGAACGCGCGGCACTGTTGCGTGCGGCCACTAAAGCAAATACAAAATTTAAAAGCGAATACAAACTCGTCTCAGTGCGCTACGAAGCATCGTACAGTTCACGCGTCACGATCACTTCAACTTTTAAATTCTCAAAATGCCGTCTTGTGTTCTTAAACACTGTAAAAGTTGTTCCTAAAAACAAAAACAGGAAAATGGAATATCTTTTCACAGGTAACTATTGATAATTTGACTGTTTCCTAATTTAATTTCGATAAAATTCGTATTTGTGCAAGAAATATGTAAGTATTGCCAGTTTTTGTCCACGCCGTTCTGCCTGAATTAGGGAAAATGCACTTGTCAATTGATTATGTGATAATGATTGTCATGTTAATGAAAAATAAATTAACGTATTATAAAAGTATATTGTAGATATATCTTCTTTCTCATAAATATAGTAATAGAATTTCAATTTCCATAAGTATATACCTTACATAATATTGTTTTGAGTTCGATCCCCAAACGATCCAAATATTCGTGTACACCCTGCTACTCGTCAAGCTTATACACTTTGACCTTTGCACCGTTTTTATTGCGTAAAGAATAAGTATCAAAATCGTACAGCAAATGTTTAGCTTGACTTGGTGCCGTGTGTACATACATACTTATGGCGTAGGGAATAAGTATCAAAATCGTACAGCAACTGTTTAGCTTGACTTGGCGCCGTGTGTACATACATACTTATGGCGTAGGGAATAAGTATCAAAATCGTACAGCAACTGTTTAGCTTGACTTGGTGCCGTGTGTACATACATACTTATGGCGTAGGGAATAAGTATCAAAATCGTACAGCAACTGTTTAGCTTGACTTGGCGCCGTGTGTACATACATAGGTACTTATGGCGTAGGGAATAAGTATCAAAATCGTACAGCAACTGTTTAGCTTGACTTGGCGCCGTGTGTACATACATGCTTATGGCGTAGGGAATAAGTATCAAAATCGTACAGCAACTGTTTAGCTTGACTTGGCGCCGTGTGTACATACATACTTATGGCGTAGGGAATAAGTATCAAAATGGTACAGAAACTGTTTAGCTTGACTTGGTGCCGTGTATACATACATACTATTTAGTTCTCAACTAATCGACGCCAGCGGCTTTGCACGCACATATTTTCGTATTTCTCGTTTTGCCCGATCCCGTGGGAATTTCGAGAAATCCTCTTAGTGCACCTCCTCGTCTTAGTGCACCTCTACGGTTCCCAAGAAACATACATGCTAAATTTCAGCTTCATGCGCCGAGTAGTTTCAGCTGTAGCTTGTCTGTCAGTCAGTCAGTAACGCAAGGATTTTATATATACAGATTTACGAAGTAGTTAAAACTTAACTCGGTACCTACATTTAAGAAATGTATTTATAAAAGCATTAATTAAATCCATGGTAAATTCTTCAAAACCGCAAATGAATATAAGAATATTACATAACTATATGCAAAATACTGGGAGATTATTCATAATCTGGCAACTTTACACACACATAGACGCGCGTGTCCGTACAGTGCCAGTCGCCAAAGGTCACGCACACATAGCTGTCAACGTGCCACGCTTAGTTGGACGAATACGCTATATCTGATACTTGTCTCATCTGTGTAGGAGGATAGAAGTAGAAGGAATTGAAAGATATTTAGCAATGTTTTTGTTTAAGTGTGTTGTAGAAATTCGTTATTATATTATTGCAAATAATTTAATACGTTATCTGAAAAAGCCACAGCCAAGGCACGCCAAGGCAAGATGCTGTACACCGTTTTTATGTAGGTACTTAATAATATGATGCATCAAATCAGTGGCGTAGCGTGGTATAATCTAGGCGTGGGCATAGTCGAATCGGCCACAATGTTTTGTGCCTCAGCGAGGCCCCTGTTGCTTACTATCTACTTATTGCTGAATACAAATCAAAGATCATATTGTTAAGCTTTTCATCGCCAAGCCGCGTGCACCCGGCGGCACACAAAGCCGCCGGCGTTGTCGCACGAAGGAGCCGCTGGCACGACCACCCGGGTATGCCGTCGTGCCGCGCGGGTTGCAACTTGCTACTTGTGTGTGGTCGTTCTACAAGACTGTCACAACTGACTGGCATATGCCGGCGGCACAAACGCCCAGAAAATGCCGGCGGCACGTGCCGCGCGGCAAAGTGTGTAGCAGCCTTTATAGGCACATTGTTAATATGACTTAACTGAACGGTTGCAGTGAGGTAAATCCGTAAATAGTGCCTGCCCATATAGTTACACAAATCTATCAACTGTGTCGCTAAAAATGATTTATTGCGATCCTAACAACATCGTCCGTCCACCTACCGTCGACCCGGAGGGCTAGCGTTACTGCGTTGTCAGGTTCGTGGTCGTGGACCACCCTGTTTTCCTACGCCAACAGCTGTGGGTTCTTCGAGCTATACCGACGACTGTGGTTCTCCTGTAGATGACTGCATTTCTAATTCTATCGCGTAGCGCAACGCCGGGCAGAGATAGCAATCTCCATCGGGCTCTGATTGCCTTGGGCCTTGTGAAGGCCTCTTCTGCCTATAGTGGGCGACCACGACCATGATATGAAGTATCACTGGCGTCACACGTCAAAGATTTTCGTCACCGATTACTGCGGTTACACCTATTTAGGACTACGCTATGAGCCATGGGATCTCCGCAGTCATGGCTCATAGCGTGATATAGCCTTCTTAGATAAGTGATTTGTCGAACTTGACAAATAATTATTCAAATAGATCCAGTTCCTGAGGTTAGCTCGTTCAACCAAACAAACTCTTCAGCTTTATGATGTGATATTAGCATAGATACTTGTCGAAAAGTCCTAATTTAGGTAGGAGACCCGCTCCTCCGACCAAGTTACGTACGGATGTTAAAGATGATTTTCGTCTTGTCCAAGTTCATCTTAAGACCTATTAGTTGTTGAGAGACTATACCGATGTCTACGATGCCAGCTGGTGCCAGATTAAAGGTCAACAGCACCATGGCCAACTTTTCAGTCCTCGTTGCTCCCCATTATATCATTCCCCATTTTGATCTCTTCCAAGAATTGAGGTTTGGACCACACAATTCTGTCATCTTCCATTGTTAAATTTCTTTCGCACATTTTCAGACGCCTTATCTACTCGATCGCCTCTTGGACTCGCTTAGTGTTGCTGGCATACAGGTGACACAGCAGCACATGGTGGTTATGCACTTCTAGTTCTTCTTCGAGTTGTGCCAGATGTTCGTCGAGACGTAGCGTGCGTGCGTCATACGCACGCACGCTACGTCTCGATAACGCACGCACGCTGGCTACGTAGCCATGGTAGGTCGGTGTTGGCGGCATAACCCGGGGATTCTTTGCACCCCGTAATCACCACGCTGGGCACGTATGTTAGTGATCGCACTGCGTAGCTGCTCGCACCGGTGACGCTGCTGTCCGTCATCAATATTAAGTGCCTATTTGTAACGGTTATGCCGCTGTCAGTCGGTCGCCAGTGCCTCGTTCGCTTGTCGGCAGGATGCACCACAGGCAGGTGAGGTTGGTGCAGCTGGCGGCTAACGTGGAGTTGTGCTCCTATGCTCTAATGTGTTTTTACAATACATCAGAGCATAGGAGCATTTTTGTGTTTTTTAGTTTATCATGCTTATGCATTCATGTCTTCAAGACTTATGTCTTTCGTGGACAACACCGAGAGTATATAGACGATGTTTGAAGCATGGGCATACAGATTAAAGGTAGACCTTTAATCTGTATGCCGTTCACGAAAGACTTATGCATGATAAACCCGTCACCACCTTGACGTCACTACACATGTTGGTCGCCCTCCCGATAAAAGAGTAAGTAACTAGAATACATATAAATTTCGAAAATATATCGCCCTCACCCTGTCTTTGGACTTAAAATATACCTATAATATCCCATCGCTACTTGCTCAGTGGTTCTACCTGCTCGACAACCTTCAAGTCATAAATATTGCCGTCAAACGCCTTTTGTGGTAGCTGGAATTCAGTTTCAATCACTACTGAAATGTCACTCTCATCACTTTTTCATTACGCGCCTACAGAAGAATAGCTTCAAAAAAGTTGACACAGTAAAACGATGCCAAATGATAATTGGACCGATTATATTATGATGTTAAAGATATTAATTTTACTAAAAATGTCCCGTCCGCCATCTTGGATCCCCAAATATATGTCATTTTCATGAACAGAATGCATGAAAACAAAATACCCATTTCTTTTTTAAATTTCCCGTCCGCCATCTTGGATTCCCAAATAGGTGTAATTTTCGTGATCAGAATGCATGAAAACTTTGAAAATGATACCCACATTATTTTTTTAAATGTCCCGTCCGCTATCTTGGATTCCCAAATATATGTCATTTTCGTGATCAGAATCCATGTAAACTCCGAAAATGATACCCATATTCATTTTATTCAAAATGTTCCGTCCGCCATCTTGGATTCCCAAATAGATGTCAATTTCGTGATCAGAATGCATGAAAACTCCGAAAATGATATCCACATATTTATTTTTTTTAAATCATCGTAAAATTTCACTCTCATAATTTTTCATCGCGCCTAAGAAGTAGGTATAACTACAACAATGTCTGATTTTAATTGAATTTATTGAACCCTTCCTATCTGACAAACAACGCATTTAATTTATTATCGATAAAACAAAATAATATAATATTTACAATCTCAAAACTAGAAACTCAAGTAGGTACATAAGGTATGTAAAATAAGTTAGTTACAATACTGCATAGATAAGAATTACCGCGCTTTAAATCTCAACTAGCACACAGGGCCTCTCGTCACTTGTTGTCAAATTCATAACTGAATAAAAATAGTAAAGCAGTGAGGCGTAACTTGGGTGCAAATACCTACCTACATGCAGCTCAAATTTATTAGGTAATTCAGGGTAACCCGAATAAAAGCTTTATATGAAGGTAACCTCTTCAAAGGCTTAAGTCATTGAAAGGCTTAAGTCATTGAAAGGCTTAACCCCCTGACGTGGTTACCATAATGAAGGTGTTAACCATTTCGCTGGGTTTTGCGGGTGTACTCGAACAAAGGGTTACCCTTCGATATTAGTTACCCCGTGTATGGGTTACCCTGTCGAAAGGCTTAACCCTTAAGCGGTGTTGTCCGGTCCCTGGTAGGGACACCGCAGTGGTTTTAGTGGGTGTGGCCGGAATGCCTGGGGAGAGCCTACACACACCTCCTCCGCCAGTCCCAAGCCCGGTCGATCATACTCTGGCCGGGTTGGCGTCGAGTTGAGATAGCTCATAAGGAGAGTTTCCACCGTAGTCTACAAAGAAAAAGGTATAGCGTAATAAGTAGCACATATCGCTAGCTTAAAGAATATTTCCTCATAAACACTTTTCATGAAAGTATCTACGATTGCTGACTTGCATAACATAACGGCGTGTCATAAACTGGCCGCATCATAAGCGAATAAAAGATTATTTCAAATATCTTTTAGAAAAAGAAACATTATTTGCTGACACGGTAGTGTAATATGCGGCTCTCAATGTATGCTTTTTGTTGGTGACCTAGTAGAGAGACCAACAGATTGCTAAACAAATTGAGAGAGACTCTAATACTCTAGTCTCAGCAATGGGCAGATTATAAAACAACGTAGACTAGTATTCACTATTCGCAAAAAATTATATCCGATAAGTATCAACATAAATCTTATGATACTCGTATATTGTAATTTTTCTTCTCAGTCCTATTTGAAGGAAATAATTTCAAGTAATAAAATGCTCATTAGAAGGAGAACTTAATAAAATTGGTATTTTCGTAATTTGTTCTAGTGTTGAAGCACTTGGCCGTGAACAAAGAGTAAGGCAATTAACTCTAAGTGGTAATTAATCTTTAGTAGTTACAGTTTACTTAATTATTATAACTTGTTCAGTTCAAACAGCTCTGTTACTGAATTTCGGTTCTTTTCGAATTAGTGATTGCTTGATTTCATCAATTGACCTTGTGACATGAACAACATTGATTGTTTACTGTTTTTTGTATTATAGGCACTTCACTTTTTCTATGTATAACCTTTTTTTATGGTGTTCCTCTATCCTATCCCATTGAATGGCGGGCTCATGGGAACTACGTTAGCATTACTGCCGCGACCCCGCCTGAGCTCAGGCGGGCCCCGTCCCTCACATGCATTTCTTTGTATAACCTACCAGTGGGTTGGAACAACTATTTTTTTTTCAATTAGATAGCGAAAATATTTTTATCTTAATTATAGTTATGTTACTAATTATGATCAAAACATGACTAACTCATTGTATGGCCAGCGCCTACGGTAAAGTGACCCTGTGACCTGTCCGCTAGAGTACAGATGAGTGAAGCTATCGGTATAACCAACAGGAATGCCTTAAAACTCCACAGCGGTGTTTTCTCGCATATCCTATTGGTTGTTCTTACACACGCACTGGTATACAGGCAGCCATTAGAAACTGTCATGGTCCTCCCTCTCAGATATCATTTCATCAACTAAATACTCTAACTAAAACGAAGATCAATATTTTGAAAATCAGTTTAATGTTTATGCTAGCACTTCTCCATGGTGCTTTAGCTTCGCAATAATATTTTTTAAGAAATTAATTATTTTTAATTGACTTTAGATAACGATATACAGTCATATAATAATATGTAAGGATTACATATATTAATATTTAAAATCAATATTATTTTGTACTCGGTGCAATATTTTTATAATAAAAATAAAGTATGAGCCTACCAAAATGCTATCGATAAAAAGCTTCGTGACATTTCCACCCCTAAGGGTCGGAACATATCTGACGGAAGATGCGTCGAACATATCTTCGGTCGCGTCTATTCCGTCGAATGAGTCGGTACACATCTGACGGAAAATGCGTCGAGCGTATCTGCACACATTCGCTGAAAGCGTAGCTATTATGCACACATATCAGTTTGTTCGTGCAGGGCCGTACACAGGGCAGCTCAATATTTTAGTGTCATATTCTTTTACCTAATCATTGTTCGTGTTCCCTGATGTTATGTAGTCACTAAAGTCCTGTAGTCATTTATATTGCAATTTAATAGCGCCATCTACATTTCTATCGATAATTAATTACATCGACGTCAATCGTTCTTCGCCTGCTTGTCCAATGCGAGCGATCCTTTTGTGTCCTTCCCTTTCTTCCAAGGGCACGCCTATCGTCTGATTCGTCGCATAGTGCAACGACGGGCACACAGTTAAGAAACAACGGCCCCGCTGACCGGCTGTGTCCTGATGCAGCAGACGTGTCGCGCCGAACACGTGTAACGCAAAATCATACCGCCATATTTTTTACCGCTTTATGGAGCACCGCGCGTGGTACGTTGTCTGCTCGATAGCGCGTCTCAGAGTAATTTTATTACTTCTGATTGTTTCAAACGCCTCGGATTGCGGAATAACTTTAGAAATACTAATTTAGTAGTCAAAGGCATCGGGGGTTCAGAAAAACATTGCAAGGGTTCCGTAGATATTAAAATACATTCGCGTTTTGATAGGAATATTAATTTTAACATTTCTTCGCTTATCGTGGAGCGTATTACAGACACATTGCCGAACGCTAATGTGGACGTATCATTACTCACCCACCTCGAGACACTGCCGCTGGCAGACGCGGAGTTTGCGAATCCGGCAGACATTGATGTTTTGATCGGAGCTTCAATATTTCCGCACTTGCTACTACTAAAGTAGTGCGTAGTGAGCGATATGATTTACCGCCCGCTATTAAGACGGTATTTGGGTATGTGATTATGGGTACCGTACCTACGTTACATACTTTTCAGTATATTACGTCTTGTTGTTGTTCTGTTCTTTAAGAAAATAATATTGATTCTCTTCTCAAGCGATTTTGGGAGCTTGAAGAGATTACCGCACCGCCCTCGATGAGCCGTAAGGATCTCGAGTGTGAAGAACATTTCCGCGCAACCACTGTTCGTGACGACAGTGGCAGATACGTAGTGGCGTTGCCATTCTATGGTAACCCTTATTCATTAGGCGACTCGTACGCTGCTGCGCTTAGATGTTTCCATTGTTTAGAACGTAAACTTGATGCATCACTTAAGTTACGCAGTGCCTATAATGACGTCATTCGTGACTACATAAATAAAGGTTTTTTGAGTGTAGTTGTAAACAACGAGGGCAACTCTCTTCCCTCATATTATATCCCGCATCACGGCGTAGTTCACGAAGATAAAACCTCTACTAAACTTCGTGTGGTTTTAGACGCTAGTTGTAAGACTACATCGGGTCAGTCGATTAATGACATTTTGCATGCCGGCCCCAATCTACAGGGTGATTTATTTAACATCATAATAAAGTTTCGTCTTTTCCAAATCGCTCTGTCAGCTGTCTCAATATCGGCGTTCGCGAATCTGACCGTAGATTTCAACGGATTTTTTATCGTTTTGACAATAAGGAACCTTTATCCGTGTATCAGTTCAATCGTGTTTGTTTTGGACTCAAGTCTAGCCCATATCACGCGTTACGAGTTGTTCGCCAGTTGATCGCTGATGAAGGTGATCACTTTCCCGCCGCAGCAGCTGTTGCTACTTCCGCTTTGTATATGGATGACATTGCCTGTAGTGTCATATCCGTTTCGCTAGCAATTTCGCTTTGTGAAGAGCTTATTCAGCTTTTCAAGCGAGGCCAGTTTGATCTTGTCAAATGGACAAGCAACTCTAAGGAGGTTCTCGCACGCATACCTGATTCTCATAAAGCTTCTCCAGACATTGAGTTTGAGAAGTCTGTACCGCATAAAGTTCTCGGTTTACGCTGGGACAAATCCTGCGATAGTTTTCGGTTTGACGGCTCACCGCCAGATGATAAGTGCACCAAACGCACTATGCTGTCCACAGTGGCTCGACTATGTGACATAATGGGTTTTGTGGCTCCCACAACTTTGTACGCCAAGCTCTTGATCAAAGAACTTGGGCTATCAAAGTGTGAGTGGGATGAAACACCCCCTGACCAAACTGTCGCCGCTTGGGGCCAGTTTTGTATTGAGCTTACCGCGCTCAATCAAATTACTATTCCGCGTCATCTTGAGTTGGTAGATGGATGTACCATCAACTTAATAGGTTTCGCTGACGCCAGCGAGCGTGCTTACGGCGGAGTCGTATATCTACAAGTCCGCATTGGTTCTAACTACTCGGTGCAGTTAGTTTGTGCCAAGTCCAAAGTCTCGCCTATTAAAACCATTTCGGTTGCGAGACTGGAGTTGTGCGCGGCCCTTCTGCTGTCTCAGTTGCTCCGCAAGGTTCTAGACACAGTTTTGCCCCACTACCCTATTAATAAAATATACGCCTTTTCTGACTCCAAACTAGTGCTCGCTTGGATTTATTGTTCTCCTCACCGCTGGCAGACTTTTGTCGCCAACCGCGTTAGTAAATTGATTGAACTTGTTTCCGCTACTTGTTTCAATCACGTCGCGGGTATTGAGAACCCCGCTGATTGCCTGTCTCGTGGTGTTACTCCACTTAATCTTATGCATCATCCATTGTGGCATCGTGGACCTTCTTGGATTGCCCATGTCAGAGTGGCCCATGCAACCCTTTGACCACAGAGCAGAAGACGAAGATGTACCCGAACGGAAGTCTGTTTCTCATCCCGTGATTGCTGAGGTTGCGGAATCTCCGATCTATGCACTCGCACTACGCATGTCGTCGTAGTCTAAGTTACTCCGCGCCATCGTTTATGTTTGTAGGTTTCTTAGGCACCTACCTAATGGGACTTTTGTTTCAAGTACTGATCTTGAGTTTGCAGAATGTAAGTTACTACGACCTGTACAGGCTGTTCATTTTAGTAACGACATTCAAAATTTGAAAAACAATGTACCTTGTACTCCCGCTATTCTTAGGCTCAAGCCCTTTCTCGATGAGCACGGCGTCATACGCGTTGGTGGTCGTCTGTCAAATTCGGATGCACCTTATAACTACAAGCATCTCATCAGATTTTTATCACAAGAAGCATCTCCATGCTGGTCCAGAGCTGCTTATGTCCTTACTTAGGCATAAATATTGGGTTTTAGCCGCTCGACGCATAATTCGTCACAGAATACATAAATGTAACGTCTGTTTCAAATTTCGTTCGCGTCCGCCTTTCTCTCCCATGGCAGATCTTCCTAGCCAACGCGTCAATCAAGTTGATAAAGCGTTTACACATACCGGTTGTTATTACGCAGGACCACTGCAGTATACGCCAGTGCGTGGTCGAGATGTTAAAAGCCGTAAAGCTTGGCTATGTATTTTTACATGCTTGACGACGCGCGCTACGCATATTGAAGTTGCGACAGATTTAAGCACGGTGTCATTCCTTGCAGCCCTTAAACGATTTCTTTCACGGCGCGGCCCTATACAGTGTTTGTATACGGATAACGGCACTTGTTTCGTGGGCGCAAGCTCTTATTTACGCGACCTTTATAAGTTTCTCAGGGAAGAATATCGTACTCGTCTTCAGGAAGAACTTTCCATAAATCATATTGACTGGAAGTTTATTCCGCCAGCATCACCACATTTCGGTGGGTGTTGGGAAAGCATGGTCAAAGTAATTAAAACGCATCTCTTCAAAGTTATAGGTCAACAGATCCTCTCTTACGAAGAGCTTTTAACTGTCCTTGCGCAAGTCGAGGCGCTGATCAACTCGCGTCCACTCACGGCATTGAGTAGTGACCCTGCAGAGTCATCCGCGTTAAGCCCTGCACATTTTCTGAACACAGTGCCATTATCGTCCTTTCCGGCTCCTGAAGCAGACTCTTCAAGCTTGCTCCAGAGACATACTCTGCTGAATAAACTCGTGCAGTCGTTCTGGTGGCGCTGGCATGCGGAATATCTCCACCAGCTTCAGGCTAGATCCAAGTGGAATAGTCCTGCATCCCCTATACAGGAGGGTACGTTGGTCGTCATAATACATGATAATGCTCCACCGCTTTCATGGCCGTTAGCCATCGTAGAGAAACTGCATACTTCCAAGGACGGTACAACCCGCGTTGTTGCCGTAAAAACCGCGAAGGGGAGCTACGTGCGCCCTGTTGTACGTCTCTGTCCGCTTCCAACTCATTGAGATCTAGCCTGAAGTTGGATCTACCTCTTAGTTTAAGTATTTAGTTTGTAGTTTTCGCTATTATTGCGTTTGTAATTTTGGTTGATGGGTTATGCGGTAGTACATCCAACATAGCTAAGTTCAATTTTTTTTTTAAAGGCAACCCTTTAGGGCCCGGGGGATATGGTAGCGCCATCTACCTTTCTATCGATAATTAATTACATCGACGTCAATCGTTCTTCGCTTGCTTGTCCAATGCGAGCGATCCTTTTGTTTCCTTCCCTTTCTTCCAAGGGCACGCCTATCGTCTGATTCGTCGCATAGTGCAACGACGGGCACACAGTTAAGAAACAACTGCCCCGCTAACCGGCTGTGTCCTGATGCAGCAGACGTGTCGCGCCGAACACATGTAGCGCAAAACCATACCGCCATATTTTTTACCGCTTCCATAATATAAACGGGAACAAAACCGCCCGCGAGTGTAGTGGAGTGATTAGTGAAGCTTCAGGATTCCCGAAGACACCAGGAGGCCGCCATTTGTAAAGAAGAAGACTGATTTGCAAGGTAGGTGTGCCCCCATCCTTCCACCTCCCATGAACCCACTCACTTTTCCTTTCCTAGGTGATCAGAACCCATCCCCTTACATTCCACAATATTAATATTCTTTCCAAATCGCCTAGAACATTCGGTTTCGGTGTAACGCCGAACCACAATTCGAGTTTGACTATTAAAAATATGTCGAACTACGGATATTTTTTATAGTAGCCAACAAGCGTTATTTGAATATATTTCCTATATATGTATGGAGGTTCAAAATAAAAGACGATGATACGATTTGGTTACGGTTTTTAACAAAATTTATACAAATGATATAGAAAGGGGTTACAGTTGCAGCGCATGACACAAAATGTTTTCAATGTAGGTATGTATGGAAATTGTTCCCGTGGTTCTTTAGCACCTCATACCTAAAAATTGGCCCACGATCGAAGCTAGCAAGTATGCGTACACTCATAGCACATACTAACACTATATTATTCTACACATTTCATTTCTGAAAAAATAAGTAAGGTCTGGCGGCCTTGGAATCTTACTCTACAACGCGTCAGTCAAAATCACCGATCTGGGAATAAAAGACATAAAGATATAAAAGACATATTTATTTCTGCATTTTGGTTGTTTACAACACTTATACATGTCAAAACCCTATTCTAGATGAAGCCGGCTCTTAGAAGATTTTGTTAAATGGATTCAGTAAAAGATTTAACCCACATTATCCCCAAATTGGATTTGTGGTAGAGACAATGCTGTTCTGCTAGTTTCAATACTGCAACAATGTGTATATTGGTAGTGCTACATTATCGCATACCATCAGTCGTTCGACAGTTTGTGAAGAAATGGACAGATAACTCAGCTGACACCATTTTGGTTAACGTTTTTGTTTTGACCAAAGAAAAATAAAAAGGAATAAATTGTTGTCTACAGGCATTTGGCCTGTACTTTACAATGCGGGTTTACGTCTATGCCTAGCATACACTTATGGAACAAAGAGTACATACTAAATATCTGTGCATACACCAACTGTTGTATGGAGCTTATGTAGAAAACGAATCTAAAATCTCAAAAAAAAGATAGATCGAATATTAAATTCAGCGGTTAAGAAAATTGGAAAAAGAAACGCTCAAATAGTCGTCACATATTTTTGTATATTTTACTGTACTAACATATGGAGTAACTGGCCACTTCAATCACTACGACAAACTGAATGGTACTATCGTTAGCACTACTTACATTATTAGACACGGGTGATGTCTATCTAATCGTCAGTGACGGCTTCCTCTAATGCGACGTAAACACAAACAAAACAAGGTCAATAATTGTAAGACTATCGAGTAATATGATCATATTTATCGTGCTCACATCACCAGGACTAAAAGCATACTACTACCTAACTCCTGCCCTTAGAAACGGAAAAAACAAATCAAAAAACTGGAAATAATCATTTGTGATCACACAAAATATCAACCCTATGCCATAACACCGACTGTGACCGTCATATTTCAGATTTTTGATATTGAATTGTCAAACAGAAATCAATAAACAAACAAAAGGCCTATCTGTTCAAACCAAACGCTCTCTTAATTTCATTAAAGCAGATATGGCACGTTATTAGGCGCATCTGGTAATAAAATGACATTATCGTTACATTTATCTGGGACAGAATCGTGTGGGATGCGGGCTACACATTGAAATGATATGTCAGACCCGCTACCTGCTGATTATTCTTTGTTTGATGAAATGTTAAAACGCTTATGGTATTATAAGCTTTAGCTGATACCCGTAATTAAAAGGACAGTTTAATCTACCTCATCTGAAATTGAAAATTGCGACTACGTATTTATAATATTCTCATATCGTGTCTGATATGATTTACTTAAAATTATCCAGTGCTTGAAAATTCTACCGGTTAAAATCAAGATCTATTTTGCCTAGAAATAATGTTTCACTACGTTTTAGGTATTTGTAATACGTAGCCTTAAAATCCGCCCGACCGACTCCATCTTTGAAACGCCTGAATTTTTTGTCGGCAAAGTACACTTAGTCACATTGGGTTTGAGTCATAACACACAGTTCAGCCACATGGGAATAGGATCTGATAAGGAATATACATGCACTAGCTGACCCGGCAAACGTTGTTTTGCAAAATTTTTTTTTTTTTTTGAAAAATAGATGTTGGCCTATTCTCATAGATACCGGATAAGCACAAAAAATTTCATCAAAATCGGTCAAGCCGTTTCGGAGGAGTATGGGAACGAAAACTGTGACACGAGAATTTTATATATACACTAGCTGACCCGGCAAACCTTGTTTTGCAAAATTTTTTTTTTTTTGAAAAATAGATGTTGGCCGAGTCTCATAGATACCGGATAAGCACAAAAAATTTCATCAAAATCGGTCAAGCCGTTTCGGAGGAGTATGGGAACGAAAACTGTGACACGATAATTTTATATATTAGATACATATATAGTGAATGACACCGAATTATTAAAGAAAATATAAATAATAAAAGTTACATTTTAGTTACTACAGTCTCTACTAATATAATTTTTATTTGATATTTAGTACAAAGATGTTCAGTTTGTAAATTTTCTTTTATTTTGAAGTTCATTGCATTACATTATACGCTGGTAAGATTATATTAAAGTACTTGAAACTCTAATACGATGTAAGATGACAAAGTTAAAGAAATAGAGGGTAATACTTCCTAGATCTAGTGAGTCTATCCAAGTGAACTTAATGCAGAGAATTAGATACTAAATAAAATAAAGAATTAAGAAGGAGGGTATTCTTAATCTTAATATATAAAATCCTTGCGTTACTGACTGACTGACAGACACGCTACAGCCGAAACTATTGGGCGCAGGAAGAAATGAAATTTGGCATGTATGTTCCTTGGGGACCGTAGGGGTGCACTAAGAAGGGATTTCCCGAAATTCCCACGGGATCGGCCAAAACCGGTAAATTTAAAAAAAATGCAGGCGTAGCTGCTTGCGTCCTCATTAGTTCATTAGTCATTAGTTCTTTATAATTTAGTTAAATTAAGGAAAAACAGTTTAATGCTCACACGTCTATTTAACTTCTTCATAATTTTTCACCACTTCAATACATATTCTCAGAATTGTTAATAACTTTTATCCTTAAAAAGTTTATTCAAACTCATTCAAAATCTATAAAACCAGCGCCAGGCACAATCTGGTCAAAAGGTAAATAGCACAGATTACTTACATTATGTTCCCAAATGACTTTATAAGCAGATGGATTAGCATCAACTTCACAGCCGAAGTAAACGTCATCACCCTCTTCAATGTCGTTCGGGTTCATTTTGGCTCCAAGGTGAATCGTTGCTTCTGGCATGTCTGTACATAAACTCATTATTTACTTACTTTTTTAATTTAAAGTTCACATTTCATAAATGTTATAATTTTGAAGCAGTTAATTGACGTATATCATTTTCCTTCTATGAGTAAAACACGCATAAGGTCTGACAAATTCCAAGTAAGTATATAGCACGTGAACGTATCTAACCGGCAGATTTAAAGTAACTAGATGAATGTGAACAAACAATAATCATTTACAGTGAAAAGAGGATCACAACTAAATATATGTTCAAAGGTAGCCTGATTCTATTGGTAGAAGCAACGATAGCAACTATAAAGTTCTTTTTCCTCTCTCTCTCTCTCAGTCCTAAATCGACAAATTCGAGATACTAGCATGAGAAACCTAAATTTCGATGTTTAATTATAGGTGTACGTTACACTGACGATATAATAAGTGTGATAAAATAAAAGGATTATCATTATATATCTCATTATATTAATGAAAGCGGTAATAGCCTAGTGGTGTACATAACGTCTCGGGTTCATTCCCCAGGTACCCCGGGCACACCCTCTGTCTTTTGAAAGTTATGTGTGCATTAAAAATGTTATTTATCGCTCGCTTAATAATGTGCCCGTTAGATGGGAATAGGCTCGCCCTCTATTACATTTGGTCCGAAATACATAACTGACAAAGTGTGGGTATGTGATATAACTCTGCTTACCCCTTCGGGGAAAAAGGCATGAAGTTATAGTTTAATAAATAGGTACGTACGATAGCATATCTTAAAGATTATTGTGTCATCAAGATTTATTAATAACAAAAATAATCTGTACTTCCTTTTATGTAAATTTTTAGATTTCATCTTGATATTCTTGAACGTAGCTTATTAATAGGGCCCAGTGCGAGTACACAACCCTTTAATACGACCACACTCTTTTGTTCCTACCCCCTGTCTTATAAAGCGAGTTGACAAGTACGAGACGACCCACCACCCACATAGCACGGTTTTTCTTTAGGGATCAATTGTAGAATGAGGTAGTAGTTAGGTACTTGAGGAATGATAAATATTGTGAGCACTAAATTTATCTCGGCATTTTAATTTATCTTTGTGTTTGAATTAGATGTGTTTACACCACATCATCATCATCAGCCTTTTACAGTCCACGGCTGTACTAGGCCTCTCCTTTGAAAGGAGGAATTGGCCTACTAAACCACGCTGGCCAAACGGGTTGGTATAGGGTTTGTATCAAGTTTTCCTTTTCTTACCACTGTAAGAGAACAGCACTCTGTTCTCTACATAATATGTTCCCTCTGTCGGCTCTTACGACACCCATGGGATGATATGGGGTGGTGATAATCCGTATTCTTAATCCGTCACCACACGGACATTTTACCACATAGCTTTACATAAAAACTTTCGTGTCCTCAGTTTTAGAAATGAATGGTCATAAGAATAATTAGTATTCTTTTTTAAAACAGATATTTGATGTCATAAAATATTCATAACTATTACAAAATTACAATGTTAGAAAATTATTTCATTTTAATTCAAATTCAAAATCCTTTATTCATTTGGGTCACAATGTGACGCTTATGAACGTCAAAATAATAAATTTATAAAATAATTACTTATACTCAAATTTAAAACATTATTACTGTATGCTTCTACATTTACATTTACTGCCACGTTCGCAAAGCAATAGGTAGAACCATGAGAAAGAACGGGCAATAAACTCACGGTCACTCTTTTTCATCGCCAGGTTTTGCATAATACACAATTTACATTTTGTAAGGTGCTGCAACTGTTACACCTTCTATATCACTTGTATATATTTACTGTACATAATAATACTCAAGCATAATAGTTTTGGTTAGCCTCCTCAGAATAGACATGGTGAAACAGGAGCATCCACTTACATTATATATACCTAATAATGCAGGCAATCCGCGAAAGTGATCAGAACCATGATGGAAATGATGCAGTTAAATATTAAAATATAATACCAGCCCGCAAGACCGTCATCGACCAGTCATCGCAAGTAGCACCCGTTCACGAGTATGGCGCATGTGCCAGCCATCATCCATCTCGCCATATTAGAGGGACAGGGATGACCCGACACACGACGCCACCACAAGAAATGACATTTTAGTGAGCATGACGACAACGGTATACGAACCAGCAGTAAAAAACAATCTATTGGTATACTGACCATGACCGCCAATTACCTCCATTTTCCAGATCGTTATTATTAACATAAGTTAGTGGAACGCGTGAAGGAATGCAAATGTAGAAATAATTTTGTGAAGGTGACAAGTGAACAATTTTATGATCAGAGATAAATAAAGTTAAACTACATTCAACAAATCATAAAATATCCAAATCCTGCAAAAATCATGTGTTCACGAGGCACCTCCACTAAACATGTAAATAAAATAATCCTGAGTTAAACAAGCCTAAGCCTATCCCCACGGTGTCTTATCATTTAAAAATTCCTTGATAGTGTAGTAACCCCTTTGCAAAAGAAAGTTCCTAATTGTCCGTTTGTATTTGTGCATGGGTAAATTCATTATTTCAAGAGGCAATTTGTTGAAAACTCGTATACCAATCCCCGCAAATGAGTTCTGAACTTTATGTAGACGGTAGTTAGTTCCCACCAGTTTATGCTTATTCCTTGTGTTCATTTTGTGCAAATCACTATTTTTGCGGTATAGAATTATGTTTTTCTTAATGTACATTAAGTTAGCATATATATATTGCAATGCAACTGTCAATATATCTACTTCTTTAAATTTATCACGTAAAGAATCTCTAGCACCTAACTTATAAATAGCACGTATGGCCCTCTTTTGAATGATAAAAATAGTCTGTATATCAGCAGCTGTACCCCATAACATTATTCCGTAAGACATTACGCTGTGAAAATAACTAAAGTAAACTAGTCTAGCGGTATCTATATCTGTGAATTCCCTAACTTTTCTAACTGCAAACGCTGCAGAACTAAGTTTTACTGCGAGACAGGATATTTGGGTGCCCCACTGAAGCTTACAATCTAAAGTTACACCTAAGAATACGGTTGAATCGACTAGTTGAATTATTTCCTTATTTAAAATTATATTAGTAGGAACACTTTTGACATTAGGCAAAGAGAATTTAACACATTTGGTTTTGCTTGAGTTGAGTACCAAATTATTTGTCGAAAACCAATCTAATACTTGTGCAAGAGTGTTATTGACGGTATCCAAGTTACATAAATTACGATCAACTTTAAAAATTAGTGACGTATCGTCGGCAAACAGAAAAATATCACATAAATTTTGTACAAAGAACGGCAAATCATTAATATATATTAAAAAAATATTTTGACCAGCCTACTATTCTTTGTTTGTCTTAACTTGTGCATTACATACATATTTTTATTCACGGGCTTATTTATGAAAGCTACATTTCCAGTATTTATGTCTCATGAATTAATAAATCTTGCGATTATTATGCAGCCCGCTCTCTACTATTCGTATAATTAGTTTTGACATGATATTAGTTTTTCTCCGAAGCAACTGTTATACCTCTGAAAATAGGTATATTGCTTTCGTTGGTAAACACTCCACATATCATATTATATTCACATACCTAATTAATTAGATGTGCTTGCGCGTTGGTTAGGCTAATCGTTTTGACTAATTAATTACTGAATACTGCGGTTCACCTTAGCGCGCACCCGGCCCGTACCCTTCAACCCCCTCTGGGATTATTGTATAGGACATTAGAACTACTTCGGGCGCGTCTCAGAAATTTACCGAATATCATACATAATTAAACAAAGGATGCGCAATACGTATACAGGTACAAACATCAGACTACAATGGAATGTCATGATATTTAGTACGATAACATAAATTATTATTATGCCAATATTGAATTTAAAATGACTATAACTAAATGTGACTGCATAATAATATAAACATAAATATAAACATAGCACATTGTATACATTTCTACTAGAGGCTTTTACTGAGTTATTAAAAGCACTGTCATTCGAAATAGCTAAAATAGTTCAGAGTTTATTGGAAAGACAGTTCATTGAAAACTCACCATGCCGTCATATGCGAGAATGTTGTAGTAATTTGTGTTTCAATATATGAATAAAATTATATTTCGATGGACTGCGAGTATGGATATTGGATATTATAGTATGGTACTTGATTCGTTGGTCTCGCGGCATAAATGTGCGCGTGGCATTGGGAGGTCTTGGGTTCTATTCCCGTGTCGGGCAAAGTGTTATTGGGTTTTTTCGTTAGGAAATTCTCAGTAGCAGCACTGAGTCCGGTAATGTGCCCGATACGGTAATAGGCTCGCCCCCTATTACCTAAAAAATTCTGACGAAATGTGGGTGTAATATTACACCTCTGCCTACCCCTTCGTGGCCAGGCGTGAGTCTATAAAAAAAATATAAATGGAATTATAAGCTAAATACAAACACTGTGACCTTACCCGTTACATCACGAAGTTGAGCACTAATGGCTGTTTTTATGAATTATAGGCCACTGATGGCCTTCACAACGGGAAAATATTGGGTCAGCGCAGAAGGCTCTCAAACAATAATTCAAAGACTCCTTGTAATATACGTTAATTTAAGAGTTTTTTTAACCGCTCATCTTATACCTCAAAACAAGCGAATGTATTTTTAAATTAACGTTTATAAGATGGGCGCAACACATTGTAAGATCTACGTTGCCTTCTATTATGTAAAACCTACCGTGAAAGGTAAAAACTACCACAGCGTTGGTAGTTCTCAGTAATCACACCGTACTGTGGTTCTTGTTAATTGCTATTGCGGGTTTAAATTAAACTATGAGTACCGCGAAATTAAATACCCATGCGGAGTGGGGAGTGTCTAAGAAAGTGGTTTTGTTCAATGGTTTTCGAAGAATTATATGTATCGATAAGAATAATTCAAGAAAATCAAGACCCTAATCCTGGTAATAAGCATGTTTACACAAAAATTGTAGGCGTTCTAGTTACTACAATTCGGACAAATGTCAAATCGTTGTTTCATTGAGTGGTTAGCCGTGCGTGATTTTTCAAACACTATTTATACTTTTCTTCTCATTAGTTATTATTGTATACAAGTAATATAAAGACACACACAGAGAGAGAGAGAAATGTACGGCAAAAGTGTGCCACTAGACGATCGCTGGAAGGAGTTGAAATTAAGAATTTTTGTAGTGTAAATTAGTTCGCACTCACTCGGAACTAATTCTCTGGTGTGAGGCCAAGTATGAAGGTGGAGCTACTAGTTGTAGGTTATTTAATAAAACCAAACTGTAACTTGAACTTATTATGCTTTATTTCAACTGACCTCAAGCACACACATAAATATTTGTTTAGCTATATATACCTAGCGCGGTAACGAAACCATAGCGCGATTCAGCCGAATGGAACGTCGCCATCTATCGAGCATTAGGATAATTTTTGTCGACTGTAAATTAATTATGACAATGAAATGTTCCTGAATCGCGCTATGGTTCTGAGCTTATAAATCGTGAACATACCGCCCACCAAGGGCATTTAGTGCCAGTATGTCCTTCACATAAACAATGGTTTTTGGCAATTTGACAATAATTCTTATAATCTATGTTGTCCTTTTTTAATCTAGCATAATACATAATTATATAGGTTCAGCAAAAGTGGCATATGTGATCTCTAAAATGTGAGACATGCGAACCCAACAACCGAAATAAAACAAATGAGTGTTCTCTTAAACTAAACAAAACACAAAACAATGTAAATAAATGACATTAAACAGTTACAATTTAAATTTACACTGTGATAACACGCACAGATATACATACAAACAATTAATTGGCCACAGGCAAAATACATATTTTGGTGGTTGGCCTTTTAATAGTAGAGCCTTTAGTCCGTAATGTGACCACGCGAGTGACATTATCGTGACCGGGGTGTTTTTCTAGTACCCTACCTAATAGCCAACGACTTGGAGGCAAGTCGTCCTCTTTAACTAAGACGATGTCTCCAATTTTTGGTTCGGGAGTTTTTGTAGACCATTTATATCGATTCATTAGATTCGCAACATACTCCCGGGACCAACGACTCCAGAATGATCGTACCATTCTTTGTATAAACTGCCACCTTGTCAAAGAACTAATACTTGAGCGGTCGTGATTGTAATCCGGTTCAGTAACCAACGGTTCTCCAACTAAAAAATGCCCCGGAGTTAATGGCATGGGCTCCCCAGGATCATCAGTACTAATCACACTTATAGGACGCGAGTTAAGACAGGCTTCAACTTGCGTAAGAAACGTACTAAGTTCCTCATACGTGAGTGTAGACTCACCAACGACACGTTTAAGGTGGAACTTGGTGGATTTGACGCCCCCTTCCCACAGACCGCCAAAATTGGGCGCGTGAGGGGGAATAAAGTGCCATTCCGTGCCGTTTGCCTCTAAGTGCTCTACAATGGTAGGTTGAGCCTTAATTAACTCCTGGAGTTCTCGCGGGGCACCTACAAACGTAGTGCCATTGTCACTCCAGAGTTTGGCGCAGTGACCTCGTCTAGACACAAACCTTCTGAAGGCAGCTACAAACGCTTGTGAGCTCATGTCACTCACAACTTCTAAATGTATTGTACGAGTAGACATGCAAACGAACACACAAATATAGCCCTTGTAAGCACGATGTCCACGACCCTTTGTTGTTCTTACATTGATGGGTCCAGCCTAGTCAACCCCACTATGCAGAAAGGGTCTGGTTGGCGAACATCGCATCGAAGGGAGAGAACCCATCATAGGGTTATTTATTTAGGCTCGTTGCTTTGCGCACGTTACACATTTTCTAACACAGTGTTTTACTAATTGTCTCACTCCGATGATCTAGTAGCCTGTTCTCAAGTAATTTAACATCAGTTGAGGACCACCGTGCAGTGTCTTGATGTGTGCGTCTGTTACAAGAAGTTGTGTGAAATGTGATGCTTTTGGCAGCACTATAGGATGCCTCGTTTGTTCATCTAGTGGTGCCTTTTCTAATCTACCCTGTGCTCTTAATATGCCCTTGTGATCAAGATAATTGCATAAAGTTTTCAACTTACTAGCTTTTGTTTTTATGTATCCTAGGTCTTGTATCTGTTTTAGTTCCTTTTCAAATGTTTGTAGCTGTGTCACCTTTATGCAACATTCTAACGCTTCTTCTATTTCTTGTTTCTTTAAATATCCCTTATTTTGTCCTTTCTTCATGAACCGCCTACAATACGCAATAACCCTTAGTAGTCTTGGTAGTGTTGAAAATCTTTCAAACGGTGACGGTTCCGCAGTTGTTACCATGAGCGTCTTCACGGCATGTTCTAATTCCGTTTTGAAACCAGTTGGCATTTTGCAAATATAATTTTCTCCATCAAAAATAAAGGCCCAGAAAACCATAACTGATTTTCCCTAAACAAACTAGGTAATAAGCCCCTTGAGGCACAGCCCGTTGGATTATTTTTTGTAGAAACATGGAACCACTGAGAAGCCTGCATTGTGGTCAATATTTCAGAAGTCCGATTAGCAACAAATGTCTTCCATCGGCTTGGATGACTGCTAAGCCAAGCAAGGACCACGGTAGAGTCGGTCCATGCTGTGATTTTGTGATCTTTGATTTTCAAAACTCTTGCGGTTTCAGCTAGAAGCTTAGACAGTAAAACTGCGCCACATAACTCCAAACGAGGAATACTCACCTGTTTTGTCGGGGCCACTCTGGTTTTTGCTACCAACAGCGAAACATTTACTTTACCTGCTACTTCAATCGTACGTGAATAAACTACGGCGGAGTAGGCAACCTTGGACGCGTCGCAGAACCCATGTAGTTCAACATCATCGCCAGGAACGGTGCCTAGCCAGCGCGGGATTCGAATTGAGGTAAGTAAGCACAACTCGCTGCGGTAAGTACTCCATTCGCTAATTAACTCTGTAGATAATGCCTCATCCCAACCGATACCTGCCAGCCACAGTTTTTGGATGAATATTTTCGCTAGGACCACGGTAGGAGCTAGCCATCCCAAAGGGTCGTACAACTTGGCTATATCAGATATAATTAAACGCTTCGTTAAAGTTGTAGTGATCGGCGTGGGAAGATGTACCGAGTATTGAAAGGTGTCTTCGCTGCGGTCCCAGGTGAGTCCTAATATTTTTACAGTATTATCGAGCCTAATAGCTACATCTTTTTCTTCATTCTGAACTATATGTTTTGTACTGTTGGTCTCTATTGTGTTATCTTTATTGCTTATATCCATTGAATTGATTTCTTCTAAGAGTTCCTTGCTATTTGTGTTCCACTTTTGTAACACAAAACCACCCTTTCCTAATAACTCGTTCATCTGCTTGTAGATTGCAACACCTTCAGTGACAGTTGTACAGCTTGTCATAAAATCATCCATGTAGAATTCATTTAATACCTTATCGGCGACCAATGGATATTTCTCCCCTTCATCATACGCTACTTGGTGTAGAGTTCTAACTGCTTGGTATGGTGCGGACGCTGTGCCAAAGGTCACTGTTACCAACTCATAGTCCTTTATTTCCTTTGTGGGCTCATCACGCCAGAGAATCCTTTGGAACGTGGTGTCTTCATCAGCTATGTACAACTGACGGTACATATTGACTATGTCTGCTACCAGTCCAATAGGATGTAGTCTCCACTTCAAGACTGTGTGCCTCAAGTCAGCCTGCAAGGTCAGACCAACCATGAGAGTGTCGTTTAATGAAATTCCATTCTTATTCCTTTCAGATGCGTTAAATACAACTCGGAATTTAGTTGTGCTTACATCATCCCGTATGACCGCATGATGAGGTAAGTATACTGCTGTATGTTGCTTACTATCGTTCTCATCTATAGGTATGAAACCTGTGATGGCCTAATCGTAAGTACTCGTGTATTTTTGTTTCAGATCAGGATTCTTTTGTAATCGCTTTTCTAAAGACCTAAATCTAGCTTCAGCAATGACCCGTGAACCACCTGCCTTGCAAGGAGGATCATCAACCTTAAAAGGTTACTTTACAACATACCTTCCATCTTCTCTCCTTTTAGTTGTGGCTGTGTAGAACTCTTTGCAACGTTTTTCTTTTGGGGTAAGTATTTTTCCTTTATCTACTTGTTGTTCTTCGATTTCACAAAACTTTTTCAGAAGATCGTCTTCCCTAAATTGCGCATGCATCACCTGAATAGTTTTGCATGTGTTATCTACACTGACCTTGGTTTCCACAGCTCCGGACAGGATCCAACCCAAAGTTGTGTTTTGAGCAATCAGATTGCTGGATGGACTCTTTATCACGTCGCTTTTCATGATGATACTGTGAACCTCAGCTCCTAGTAAAATATCAATCCTGTTAGGTTGATCGAAATGAGGATCAGCTAAATTTAATGTCGCTATGTATACCCAATCGAAAGTACTTCTGTCAATAAAGCGATCAGGTAAGCTCGACGTTAATTTGTTTAGCACATAGGCGTTTAAGTTTAAATTGAACTGAGGATCTACCCTTGATTGTACGTTCAGGCGTACTATATACCGTGCAACGACTGAACCACTACCTAACCCTGACACGACTCCGCGCACAGGTATTTTTTGCAACCTTAGATACTGAACTGTTGACTCCGTAATAAAACAGGCTTGAGAGCCTTGGTCAATCAGCGCTCTTACTACGTGGTAGTCGCCCGGCTTGGACTCGATCTTTACTAACGCCGTAGCTAGTAGGACTTGTCGAGGCATGAGAATATTTTTTGAGAAACAAGAGACCAGTATCGCGTCACTAGTTGAAGAACTAGCGTTGACGTTAGCTTGTTTCAATGAGTCGTCTTTGTGTGAGTCCGCATCGAGATGCAACAACGATGGTGTCATTTGTTACAAAGCTTGCATGCGGTTTGTTTTTTGCAACTTGTAACCATATGGTTGCTGCCCATACAATTAAAACATAACTTATGTTCTGCTATGAAATCGCGCCTGTTGTTGACAGGTTGTTTGGCAAATTTTTTACAATAACATAATTTGTGTGTATCGGAGCAGTACTCATAACGCATATGGCTTGAACTTACGGCTACTAATGCCTTGGAAGTGTGCGAACTGTTGACCTGTGGAGCCATCCACCTTTTTGGTTCTATACATTCAAGCGCGCGAAACCGGGTTTCAATAAAATTACAAAACTGCTTATACGTGGGCAATTCGTTAGATTCATTACTACTTACATGTAATTCCCATTGCTTTCTTGTCTCTGAATCTAGTTTAAATGTGACGATATGAATAATAATGACGTCCCAAGTGGTCACATTGACGTCTAAGTTTGCTAGAGCACTGAGACAATCATTCGTTATGTCAAGCATTTCCTTTAAAGAAGTCGCTGCCTCTACGAGCATGCGTTTTTGTGCGAAGAAACGTTTCAAAATACAATTGACTAAATATTTTTTGTTACTGTACCGTTTCTCTAACAGCGACCAGCACTGGACATAGTTCGCATCACTTACTGGTGTGTACCTTACCAGCTGCTCGGCTTCACCTGTGAGATGACTTTTTAAATAATGCATCTTTTGCACGTTATCTAAACTCGAGTTGTTATGCACGAGTGATACGAACAAATCGCGAAACGTAGTCCACTCGGCATATTTGCCGCTGAAAGAAGGAATAACGATTTTTGGTAACTTGGCCACTGAACTACCAAACTTGGAACTATCTTTTGAAAAAGGTTTTTCAGACTCATCTTCGGCTTTAAATTTCTTTAAATTAGTCTTTAATAAGCACTTATAGGTGATGTAAGTATCCTCAGTTGACTCATACATGGTTATCAATTTTTGAACGTCTACATCTACATAGTTCTCAAGAAGCTTGGTATGATTATCTTTATACAAACACCAATCATTTTCCAATAGTTCAAACTTTGTTTCTAAAAACTCTATAGACAACCTATCCTTTGGACTCTTTTTAAAGTTGACCAATCCCTTTTGAATTACACTTTGAAAGTTTTTTAACACATTAAGTAATCCTTCCATTATGAGAAATATTTTATAAGTTCTGACAAAAGCCGAAAATTTTACAAGTGTTTAGAAAATATAATATAGTTGTCGTTAATCGGGCATAGAGTCCCCGTTCAACCGTTTTTTATATCAATTATTCTAAGTCTACACACAATACTAACTACAAATCTTACAACTAACACAATAAAAGTCCAATCAACAATAAGAATTTTTTTAAGTCTCTTCTTGATGTCAAAATTACTTTGGCACTTGAGAAATTAAACAAAGTAAATATGCTCTCAGATATAAAGTTCAAATTTGCTTGAATATTGACCACTATAAATGACGTAAATTGTACTCACAGTTACACTTCACAGATACTTCACTTGAGTGTAACGCTGCTGGTGGCGTCCTCTATAGGCCTTTGAGATATCCTTATGACGTCGGCGTCCAATCTCTGCGTATTGCCTGCCGCTCGCCTGCGCCGCTAACTCGCACCTCAGTATGAACAGCTCGGCAGCGCCCCCTATGGAGAGCGTCTTGCAACTCGACGCAGATGTACTGCGGAGATCTCGATACTCGGTTTAAGCTGCGATCCACAGCGAGTACCAAGGGGATATGCAAAAAAGGCCTTAGAGCACTCCGGCTCTGTAGGACCAATGAATTAGTTCGCACTCACTCGGAACTAATTCTCTGGTGTGAGGCCAAGTATGAAGGTGGAGCTACTAGTTGTAGGTTATTTAATAAAACCAAACTGTAACTTGATCTATATTTTGCTTTATTTCAATTGACCTCAAGCACACACATAAATATTTGTTTAGCTATATATACCTAGCGCGGTAACGAAACCATAGCACGATTCAGCCGAATGGAACGTCGCCATCTATCGAGCACTAGGATAATTTTTGTCGACTGTAAATTAATGATGACAATGAAATGTTCCTGAATCGCGCTATGGTTCTGAGCTTATAAATCGTGAACATAGTGTTTCATAATATATTATATTGAATAGGTAAAAAAAGCCTTAATCGTATGCGTCGTATTTAATTCAGGTACCTAATTATCAAGCAGAAAAGCACTACCAATTGCCTTGTATTTGACGTCAATTTTAGTGTCAAATTGATGGACATGGTAAAGGATATTTTGTTCTTATTTATAATTTTGTTTTTACTTCCAACTACTAACTACGCTATGATAAGATCATGTTTTTCTCTCAGACTTCCTTGGCTGCAGCTACTATAGAATAATATAGATTGCAGTAAAACAATGTTAATGGATACTTACAGTATATATTTAGTGTTAATTTCCTTTCAATATTAGATCGGTTAAAATGCGGATGTTCTGTTCTGCGTACGAGTACTTGGCCACTATGTTCTTTTTGAGGCATCCATTGAAATAGAGATTCTGTTTCATTCGCATCGGGTGTTCCCTGGGAAAAAGAACATTTTAGCTATGCATTGAATATGGTCTCTGCTTATTTGGTCTCTACTTATGAATAAGCATTTAAAGAATCACGGCTTATTGACACATTATTTTCACTTGTGAAGTCCGAATGTACTTTAGGTATCTAGGCTTCTAATCAGAACAATATTGGAAGAACTGAAAAAGGAATTTGTGAATTTCCACTTGCTTAGCAAAATAAAGAAGCATATTGCAATAATTATGGCAAGCTAATAACATTATTTTAACAGTGTGCTAGAATTTTAATTCGAAACTTTAAGTGAAATAATTTTTTTACGATTTCTGTACTCATTATTTTATTATGCTCACATATTTACCTGTTCTTTTGCCATGGCCTCCATTTTCTTCACCACGTTATGATGGCGGGTGGTCTTGCTCCCGTCGTTTTGCACCATAACTCTGATTTTCTTCCTACAGATAGTGGCTGGTCTTTAGATAATATCTCTACTGACAGTGGTTTCACTGAAATACAAGTGTTACATGTAAAAAATGAACTTTAGTGCTAACTAATTGCTTACGGATATTTCTGTACACCAAATTTTATGTTATTATATGAGATAGAATGATATGTATTTATATAAAGATATCTGCTTGATCAATATTAAGTCAACACATTTGGGACACATAATCTATTATTTTGTCCATATTTCCTTAAAATATAGACAGTATTATCGAAATGACCGTATGAAATTTAATGTGGCCCTAACAGCAAGGGTAAGAGCTATTAACAATTAACACTACACACTAGTTTATATGGTAATAGCTACAAAAAAATGTATAAATAAACAATTACTCCTGTGGAGTAAAGGTTAATGTACCAAAGTAATATACATTTAAATGGCTTAAACAAAAACCGAGGCATTTGTATTCACAAATGAGTTCGTGTTGTTGTAATTAAATCTTTCACGACAAGGTAACTAAAACCACTAATCAAAAGTTAACTCAAACCTTCAAAACGAATGTTTGGTTTTGCGTACAATACGTAGCTGCAATTAAATATGTCTACCGTTTTAAATCAAATTTAAATTGGATTCTAAATTTGGCGCAAACACCTTATTTTTATCGAATTGATGGTTCACATATTCGGAAAATAAAAACCAGGTTCAAATGAGTTTTAAACAGGAAAGAAGTCAATATAAAAATTCACTGCGTGACTAGAGGGTATATTTTTCATAGTTATCTAAAAATAATAATAACAGCAATTAAAACAATAAATACCCTTGCCCGATGGTAAAAAATAAGAGTTTTTGACCGAAGAATAATTTAGTACATGGCTCATAAATGCAACGCGGTCAATGGAATACCTATAAAATAAAGTAAAAAACAAAGACATGTAGAATGACTATAAGGCCAATACTGTACAGAAGACATGGAAAATCCGCAGTCAAATCCTATCGTTCGAACACGCTTGGGTCAATATTGAACAATGTGTAAAGCCACGAAACTTCGAGTGCGTCGTTCCGGGCAGTAGTTACAATAGTTTTCGAAAATTGCGTTGATAGAATTGGACAATATTCTGCCACGCCAGACAAACTGGCATGTGTTTTGATCTATTCATAATCCTGTATATATTTTAAATCAGATATGTAATACCATCTACTGTGGTCGTCATTATAATCATAACGTTATCCAAGTTGCATCCAAGACTTTCCTTGCTTTCCAGCTCAGTCAGAAAGATTGCTTTGCAGTGTAACCAGATTCAACAGAATTCGACTGAACGTGTCTTTAGTTAATGGTCACACCAGGAATCAAACAATGACGAACTTACGCACTCTTCATCGCAAATCGATAGTGTCGTGTAGTCGTGACTTTGCCATATATACTTTAATTTGATAAGTTTATTTATAGACACATAATTTGATAAGTTTCATATTAAATTTTCAATATTAGTTCATATTCTTAGATAAAATACCTATTGATGCCTTTGAAAATACTAGTAAAACTAAACTATGGTTTCCAAAATTATGGCTCTGGATAAAACTGGGATAACCTTATGATGATTAGAAACTATTAGTTTTGGCAGGTTAAACTTACAGTAAAGATCCACTTTTACATTCGTTTTCTGCGGCGGCACCAATAGAGTGTTATCCGCTGTGCAAGTGTATATGGCAAATAATAGATGCGCTCTTATAGCGTTGTTTATCACAAGAGCTAGTGATCTTGTGGGTGGTGGGCTCGCCCCAGCACTTAAAGTGGCCAGCACTGTTTCACCTTGTAGCCATTGTATTCTAGGAATTGGGTAACCTATAAATGGAATACAAGCTCAATTAAATATAGTTCACACAGCGTCCGGTCAGGCTTAACAGTTGCTGTACAATTTTAATGCTTATTTCCTACGCCATAAGAACCGTACTAAGGTCAAGTGTCAAGCTTAGCAAGTAGCCGTGTACATAAGCTTTTATATCATACGAATTTTAACGGGCCTCCTTTTGACGATTTGATTGGCAAAATAATGTTGTTGTTTTATGTATATAACATTATTTGAGCGACGTAATTACTTAGTATAACTGAACAACAATATAAACTACTGGGATTGTTATTTTTTTATTGTCTTTAGTTATTATGTATACCTACATTAGTTACGCAGTTGGTTTGTACGTGTTATAATCTTAATATATAAAATCCTTGCGTTACTGACTGACTGACAGACACGCTACAGCCGAAACTATTTGGCGCAGGAAGCTGAAATTCGGCATGTATGATCCTTGAGGACCGTAAGGGTGCACTAAGAAGGAATTGCCCGAAATTCCGAGGGGATTGGCCAAAACGGGTAAATTTAAAAAAATTGCAAGCGTAGCTGCTGGCGTCCTCTAGTAACTTAATACAGCTCTATAGTTGACAACACAATGCCAACATTTTCTATCCAATTTTAAACACTGGTTACATTTATTTTTATAAAATGATACTTACGACCCGTTACAGAACAATTCACTCATCAACAACTCTAGTTCTTAGAATATGCTATCACAAGTCAGGCATAATCTACGGCTATCGCTATTTTACGCAAGAAGCCACGAAGATTCCTGCTACTAATACGCAAAACACTAACAATATTTATCGGTAACGTAAATAAAATAATAATATATTATAAACAGAAGTCCTTACGTTTAGTCATTGCACTTAACTCGTAAAATAAATCTTTAATTTCATTTTACAAAAAAAGCTCCTTGCGATAAACACATTAATAAATAAAAGCAGATAGAGCTCGGGTAATGCAATAAAAAGTAATAGAAACCCCGAGGCTTTTATTTATATAAGTCATTAAATATAACCCTGTACTTAGATACACAAGAAGTTGTAAAAGTGTTTTGTATCTTGATTATTTTATTAAATGTTAAAGTCCGATATCCCGGGCCATCTGTTTTATTGTTCACTCCCCACTTTGAAGAATGTTAATCCACAATTCATAAAACAAAATGTTCCCTTTAACGAATATCATAAAAATGAAAGGGGCTCGTAACATTAGCAGGTAATCTATTTTACCGGCGTCTGCCCATCTCGATACACCTCCAAGCTACTGTGAGTCCTCATAAAATTTTAATTTCTACTGACCCACATTTTTACTATCAGTGTACGTCCGTAAATCATCCTAGGGCGTTTTTGGACTTTCCTTAAACTTTTCGTGTTGATTCGACCAGTATAAGGGAGGGTCAAGTTTACGATCGTACTAGTTTTTATCGAGATTGCCCGACGCGACGCACACTGGCGAATATTACCAAAAAGATGGCCAATATGTTTTAATGCTAAAAATGCATGAAATAAGCCTATTGAAATTAAGTGCAAACCTTTTGAACTGTGAATAATTATTATTTTATGAAAAAAGGCCTTTGTTTCAACCAGCGCGAACATAAAAACTGCCTTTATGATATTGATAGTTTTAAAACAATCGTAGGATAATAGTTAGTATACAGGGTGGCGCTACCATAGGGGCACTTTTTAAACAGAGGCATAGCGTACAACATTCTGAAGCCTTGTACCAAAAATCAATTAAATCGGTGCAGTAGTTTAGCCACAATATCGATTTTAAGTTCCGCAATTTTTGCACATGCTTTAAATTCCACACAGCTGATACAAAACGGTCAACGACCCTACATTGCGCGCCGCGACTCACTACGATGCGGGCGCCGACTCGACGCCGCGCGTGGATTCCCGCATATCTTCGAGGACGCTTGAATGTTTTTTGTCAGGTTCAAGCATTTATGCATTTTATTGTAAAAAAAATATAGTTTATTTTCAAGTGCGTTTATAAAATCCTCTCCGCTGCGCTCCGTTTTATCTGCGCTGAGCCTAACTTCGGATGACGTCGAGGCGTTGCGTCGGAGCGAGTCGGGGCGTGCAATGTAGGGTCGTTGACCGTTTTGTATCAGCTGTGTGGAATTCAAAGCATGTGCAAAAATTGCGGAACTTAAAAGCGATATTGTGGCTAAACTACTGCACCGATTTAATTGATTTTTGGTACAAGGCTTCAGAATGTTGTACGCTATGCCTCTGTTCAAAAAGTGCCCCTATGGTAGCGCCACCCTGTATATTATATGAGAGATTAACAAGAATTTAATTAACTATGTACTTTAATCTTAATATATAAAATCCTTGCGTTACTGACTGACTGACAGAAACGCTACAGCCGAAACTATTGGGCGCAGGAAGCTGAAATTTTGCATGTATGTTCCTTGAGGACCGTAAGGGTGCACTAAGAAGGGATTTCCTGAAATTCCCTCGGGATCGGCCAAAATGGATAAATTTAAAAAAATTGCAGGCGTAGCTGCTGGCGTCCTCTAGTTAATAATATTCATAACTAAGAAACATGACTGATCAGACATATACAAATAAAACTATATGGAGTGCAATGTTGATACCTAACTTCGTTTAAATATATAATACTCTATTTCAGGTTCCTTCATCCAGAAGCAACTGCGTATTGGACTTTCTGAACGTTTTAGTAAACTTGAGATAAAAGGGTCTGAAGAAAGGCAAAGTCTTTGAAATAAATGTCTCATTTGTAGTTTAAATACGGCGCGCTTTTCTTGAAAAGTCTCAGCGATATTTATTTATTTCTTGACTCTTGTGCATCTTCAGATAGATACTAACATTTTTTAAACCACTCATCAAAAGAATGAACTCAAGTTAAAGACCTAAAAATATCAACGACAAAATATACGAATAAATACCGGGACTTAAAACTAGTAAAAACTAATCATTGGGCAGATATCGGCAGCCAAAACTAAAACAAACTAAATACTTGCATTATATGCTTTAATTTAATACAGTTTATTTCTCGGAATACAGAAGAATATCATACTATTTCCTTTATTCTTTCTGACTACGTAAGTAAATAATACTATCAATTTCAAAGCAAGGGTATCGGTGTTAAGATTTATTTTAGAAAATAGTAACATCTGATAGCAATTATAAATACTTCTAGAAATAGAATCCATAACAGAAAAATACCAAATATTTACAGTTATAAACACAGCGAACGATAACATGCGACTTGGAAATCATCTGATTTAAGCTCGATATTTTTGATTAACTTCGTAGGCAGATTGTTATAGAATTTTACCATTTAAAATATATCAAAAAAATGCTCAAAAGTTGCGTCATCTATTGAGGTTTAAGATAAGTGTTATAAAACTGTTCTAACGACAATATTTTAAAATCATATATTGGCCAGGTTTTTGCAAATTATCGCCAGTGTGCGACGGTACGAATCATAGCTTTTGTTGGGGCGCCGTTTCAAGGTGAATTATTTTATTAAAACACAAAAAGGGGAGAACATATACGGACGCGAGATTACGTGAGAATTTAAGAGTTTGGCCCATCTGCACGAAGATCCCATTGAGATAAGCGAGATAGTTCCGTTGTATCGTTGTAATCTATAATCCATATCTGTACGCTACTTTTCGGATACTTAGTAAATACGCATTATTTTAATCAAACGAGTGCGATAGCTAAATCTGCAAACAATTAAGAAGATTTTTATTATATGACTCAAGAACTCGCAATTTTCAATTTTAATTACAATTCAATAAATAAATGAATCGATTAGTATTTGAAAAAATATTTTTATAACTTTGCTTGCTACATAGAATATCGTTGCTAAGCGCAAGTGTTACCTAGTGTTTTTCCATTAGTTTTGTATTTACTTCTTGAATAACGTTTTTGGTCTAATCAATGTAGTTGCCGGCAAATTAAGTGAAGTATACTAAATACGAATTTACCGGATTTTGAACCGTTATAATCATGACTTGTTTTATTTAACCTCGTGTGACGATCTCGACAGCTTTAACAGCAACTGGCCTAATTTGGCAGAAGATAGGGATGCTTGGAAGAGTATAAGGGAGACCTTTACCCAGCAGTGGGGTATTATAGGTTAAATGATCATGACTTTATCGTAAAAAATATGTATTTCCCAAAATAATATCCTGGAGAATGGCTGTAAAAATAGATAACCCTTTTTTCAGCTTAATAAATTACTAAAGCATAGATTTATAATTTCTTCAACTTAACAAAATATATAAATTATAAGATACTATTGCAAGTAAATTCAAAAATTGCTGTCAATAATATAGACAGATATGATAAGGTTTCAATTTAATGTTCTATTAAGCAATCCGAAACTGTAATGGATAGCTTCTATAATTATCTAATTGGCTAACCATGTAAATGCATTTCGATGTACTGGAAAATGATAATTTGCTACCCATTAAACCTTCACAAGTTTCGTAAATTACCCCTTTAATCAAGTTCATTCACTTTTCATAATATGACAATGGAATTATTTATAAAAGTTTTTAAATATGCACAGGTTTTATACAGTTAATTTAACATTAATTTAAGTATAACGGTCAAGCCCGACACAGTAACTTATTATAGCTGGCAGTCATCTAATAGATTTGACTGAATTATATTTTACCTTTATTTTATTCTGAAGAGATTTTGCAATAATTCAATAGGAAATTCCTTGCTTAAGGTCAAGCTTCTTTTTGAATAATTTCTCTCAATTCATTTGTAATCTTAAAAGCTTGGATAAAATATTGCGATAAGAAAGCATATAGTCTCTTTTTTAATTTTCTACTATGGCGAGATTGTTATTGTCATAAAATTGCCACATCTAATCCTAACTTAGCAGATCTTATATTTTGGAAATAACAAGTTCCACCAACACACACGCTATAATTAATGTTCGAAACGTTCTTTATGATACATAAAATACAGGTGATTTCAAAATTCAAAATCTCTTATCTTAAATTTCCAACAAAACTATTTGTAACGAAAGTTTGATGAAATTAATTAATTCCCCAAGCGACATTATAAAACACTCAGAGCGCTATTCATATTAAATGCTAATAAAATATAAAAACGTGCTTGAAAATAAATAACAGTTCAAAGCTCATCACTGCTGTGAATAATAATAATTAATAACGAAATAGAAGTTATACGAAGATTGTCCAATGATTCAACGTATAATTTTGAAAGATTCAGTCCCTAAGTTTACCGGAATTAAATTGATGAAATGGCCACAAAGTTGAAATGTCGACGGAGTCAGATTACCGAGGTCATAATCTAGCTCCTACAATTCCAAACTGTTACTTCTACCTCAATTACAATGTAGTTTCATTGAGTGACAGTAATATTGTCGAAAACTATTTAATATTAACTGATTTAGTCTATCGCATCAGTAGGAATGCAGTTTTTCCATCCGTGCCCACCTCAGACCGAATACAGCTTGCAATGATAAAAAAGCACATACATTTTGCTACATTTGTATTGTTTTTAAAATTTACAAAACTGAGGTACTGTAAAAAGACCACTAAACGATGTCGTAATTTAAATCGGGTACTTAAATAACAACGGGTCACAAGTTCTACATGCATGAATTGTTCCAATAGTTTCTAACAACCCTTAAATTTTAATAACTCAAAATAAAAGCCTAATAAACAAAATAATTATAAAAATTTGAAATGTATCATTGTTTTCACACCGTTTCTTTACTTTAATATTAGAAAGCTGAAGACTTTGTTTGTATGTTTGTTTGGCTGAACGCGCTAATCTTATAAACTATTGATTCGCTTTTAGTAATTCGTCCTATCCTGGATAGTATTTGTATAGGAAGGCTAAAGGCTACATAGCATCACGCTATAAGCCATGGGTGTGCAGCAGTAGCCCTAAATAACGTGGGTAGAACAGCGGGCCGAACCGAATCCTGTAATTGAAAAAAAATGTAGATTCGTGAAAAAAATGCCACTCTGTGGATGCTATGCCTATTATTCAGATACAAAATAGCTACGCAGTATCTCACCATTGTCACGCTAACACATAAATAGCCAGAACCTACCTGCGTGCCGCACATTAGCGTTCGATTCAGACTATACTCGCACTAATGACGTCAAGGTTGACAGTCGACTAATTTGCTTAGGCGTAGTGAGAAAATTAAGCATAGTCAAAACTGCTAGGAAAAAATATATTTCGTATTAAAAAAAATATAATTTAGTCGGTGATGTGTTGAAAACAAGTACCTAAGGTTTTGAACTTACAATGGGGTCGTCATCGTTATCTTAATTTTGTCCTGTTTGCAATCCAAGACTCATCCTCTTAGCGTTATCCCAGTTTCAATCTGGGGTCCGCTTACTAGTCTTACCGGATTTGGCTGAATACTAGCTTTTCCACAGAGCGACTGCCTGTCTGACCTCCGCAACCCGAAGGGATAGCGATATTCCATGGTTTAGACTAGTGTCAGTTTATTTAAAAGGAACTGACGCCCTGTAACGACTGTCAAAGATCTTCATGACAGCCGTGACCGACGGCTTAACGTGCTCTCCGAGGCACGGCACAAGCGATAATTAATAATTCAATACGCACTTAACTCCAAAAAGTCATTGGTGCGCGCCGTGGATTCGAACCCGATACCCTCTGCATTGCAGTCTGTTGGTATCTCCACTCGGCTATCGCTGCCTTGCAATCCAAGACTAAAAGATCAAATCAGATTAACGGCCATTTTCAATATTCAAACTATAGATAGATCTGTAGATTTTGGATTCGTGTTTGACATATTTTGTATGGAGCTTATGTCAAAAACTGTCAAAAACGAATCTAAAATCTACAGATCTATCTATAATTCGAATATTGAATTCCGTAGTTAATAGAGTATAATTGATCGTCATCACGATCATGTCAACTAATAGACGTTCACTGCTGGACGTAAGCAAAGAGCTCACATTATTTACATAGAGGCGCATTTCATATTGGCGCTTTGAATACAAACTTTCTGCGACTCAAATTGTCTCTTGGCGGCGTGGCAGTCAAGCTGCGGCAGCTGTCTCTTTCTCCTCCAGTGTATCTTAACTACGAGAGCGAGGAGATGGAGCAATTTTGGGTACATTATTTATGGAAAACAAGATTTACTAACGGTGAATTCCGGAACTTATATACGTACTGATTACGTCGTGGCTATAATAAATGCAAACGAGCGGCTCGTGAGCCGGTAGTAACTGAAACTAGCGGCTAGAAACGAATAATGAGCTGCTTGATACCGGGGAGATACGCAATTTGGGGACCGAAAAAAAAAACATTTGTATTACAATTTTTATTGTTAAGTAACTCTTATTTTTATTATTAAACGGCTTTACTTAGCTTGACCTGTTTGATTGTTTGTTTGGGTCAAATTTAGTAATTGGAATTTTACCCCCTTCCTGATGACAGATTGATCTGATATTTGATACACACTCTAAACCTTAATGACAATACAAAATAATATATTCCTTATAATTGTAAATCCAAGATGGCTGCCGATTCAAAATGGCCAATCACATATTACTTCACAACAACCTCAATATGGGTATCAAATGAAAGGGCTTGATTGGTAGAATGCAACTCGCTATGAAAAGTCCAAGATGGCCGCCGCCACAAAATGGTGGATTACCTACATATTTTCCACAAATACCTCAATATGTGCATCGAATAAAAGGGCTTGATTAGTAGATTAGAACTCACTATGAACTAACAACAAAACTAAAAACTTGAAAATAAAATAAAATAAAAACATTTTTTATGTTAAACGGTTTTATTACAATAAAAAAATATGTAGTTAGGTTATGTACTAAAAGCAAAAAATAATTCGGTAAGTCCTAGCTACCAGATCGCACCAATCTTCTCAACAATCTGGGGTACCTATTGATCAGATAAATATAAAATCGTTGGACGCGTGAAATTACTATCAAAATGTTTACTCCAGCTGTTAGCTTTTAGTACATAACCTAACTACATATTTTTTTATTGTAATAAAACCGTTTAACATAAAAAATATTTTTATTTTATTTTATTTTATACATTACCACTTATTATGTTCTGTTATTTTTGTTTATTTAAATAAACACCGAAGGCACCGTTTAATACTTACCTACTAATTAACTTAATTCAGAGACGAACAGGAAACTATAAAACAAAGTTTGTGTTTAGTTGTACTAGTAGATATTCTGTGGTTTAGGTATCTACTCATCTTTTTAAACCAAACGCGGAAATCTCGCGTCGCGCGGCAGGGTAGATGCGGGACGGGTGTGCGCGTAGGTAACTGTTCACACTTATTTTATGGATAAATACCTATTTCCAAAACTTCTCTTCAAACAAATTATATAAATAGTCCTTTTCCACTGCTGTGTCATATTTTGTATGAGAATTTTGAGTTTTTAACACATAATACAGATGCAAATGTCATTGTTTGTGTCTATTTATGTTCAATGTATCCTTTAGTAAATAAATCAAGAGAAACAACTAAAACAACAAACTAAATCATGTGAATATATCAATGAAATGCAATGAGCCGTTTCGAGCCGCTAGTTATCGCCAAAAATGATAATGAGCCAAATAAGCCGTTTCTAGCCGCTAAGCTAGAAATGTTAGTAACCAGCTTCACATCTATAGTCGCGGTACACTGTAGGACACGTGGCATAACACGGCGCCTTGCAGTATGCCGCGTCATCTCGCAGTATGCCACGACGTGCCACGGGGCGTCCCGCAGTATGCCATGGCGAGCCGCGGTACAATTGTATCGAAATAAAGTAATTTGAATTCTAAACTAATTGAAATAAGAATAAAAATGATTTGATCAGTAATAAAATCCTTTGCCATGCCGCGAAGTCAGTGCGCGCCGGCCTCTAACTTTTCTTAAATTCTCAGTTCTGACTTTTATGTATGTTTTAGAAAATATTATTAAAATTTATAATCCTGTCGCACTCATTTCGGCGGCGGTTATTGTTACCAGGCGCTTTAAAGTTTCCAAAATATCTAGGTATCGGTAGAGACCACTAGGGGACGCATTTAGAAAATGTATGGAAATTGTTCCCGTGGACCTTTAGCACCTAGGCTCATAACTAAAAATAGGCCGACGATCCAAGCTAGTAAGTATGCGTACTCATAGCAGATATTAACACAACATTATTCTATACATTTCGTTTCTGAGATAATAAGTTAGGTCTGGCGTTTAGACTATATATTAGTATTTTTTACTTTATGGTCTGGCGGCCCTGGGACAAAGCGCTCAGATATTTACATAGAGCGCAGTTCTTATGGGCGCTTTCTGTGACCCGAATTGCCGCTTGGCGGCGTCGCAGTCGCACTGTGACAGCTGGTCCTACGAGTGCAAGAGAGTCGAATGATCCTCCTGTGAAGTCCTGTGTCTCTTAACTACGAGAGCAAGAGAGACGGAGAACGGCGCCAGCGCCGCCTACTACGAACTACACTGGAGACAGTCCCCCACTTGGAATCGGCACACGGAATCCTTAAGAACTGCGCTTCTATGTAAATCTGTATTCATTGACGTAGGCCTCCCTAAAGGTCTCCACATATAGCGAACTTGTGTCAACCCTTTCAACGGAAAGTATAGTAGTTATTAAATTCGTTTTGGGTTTTAGAACAAATAAACTCTCCCTCAGACTTCATAACTATCAAGTGTCTTCTGTGCTATTGAAATAAGGATAAAATGTTATTTTTTAAAGACTTCTCGTCCCAAAAAAATCACATAAATAACAAATTGATTTAGTATTTCGTGATCATATAATCCATATTTAATTTTTAAATTTGTATTTTTTGCAGCTTGAAAACCCTGCCGGTGACCGCGCCACGCTGTAGTAGATTCACATGACACAATAATAAGGAAACGCATAATATACACATAATTATACTAGTCATATAATTTCTAGTATGTTTAAAGTAAAAATAACTTTTCTGTATAAAAGGCAAATTTCTGATGAGATTTAGTAGGTACCCTAATTCCTCTTTTTCGCGCTCTTCGCTTCTCTTATTATTAACGAAGTAAAATCGTAAAATTACTGTTCGTGACGTTAATGGTAAAGTACTGCTTTACCATTACGTCACGAACAGTAATTTTATTACTGAATGAAATGTCTGTTATTAAATATTAACGGCACATAGTTTAAATATCTCATCACTGCAAAAAGCGTAAAGTAATATTCACACCATAATTAATTCCTCATTTGACTGACATATTAATACTAATCTATACATTACAATTCACAAATGATATGTACGATTTTACGTCGTATGTAAATATCTCTATGTAAATATCTGAGCGCTTTGTCCCAGGGCCGCCAGACCATAAAGTAAAAAATACTAATATATAGTCTAAACACCAGACCTAACTTATTATCTCAGAAACGAAATGTATAGAATAATGTTGTGTTAATATCTGCTATGAGTACGCATACTTACTAGCTTGGATCGTCGGCCTATTTTTAGTTATGAGCCTAGGTGCTAAAGGTCCACGGAACAATTTCCATACATTTTCTAAATGCGTCTAGTGGTCTCTACCGATACCTAGATATTTGGAAATTTTATAGCGCCTGGTAACAATAACCGCCGCCCCGAAATGAGTGCGACAGGATTATAAATTTTAATAATATTTTCTAAAACATACATAAAAATCAGAACTGAGACCTTTAAGAAAAGTTAGAGGCCGGCGCGCACTGACTTCGCGGCATGGCAAAGGGATTTTATTACTGATCAAATCATTTTATATTCTTATTTCAATTAGTTTAGAATTCAAATTACTTTATTTCGATACAATCGTACCGCGGCCTCGCCCATGGCATACTGCGGGCCGCCCCGTGGCACGTCGTGGCATACTGCGAGATGTCGCGGCGATACTGCGAGGCGCCGTGTTATGCCACGTGTCCTACAGTGTACCGCGACTATAGATGTGAAGCTGGTTACTAACATTTCTAGCTTAGCGGCTAGAAACGGCTTATTTGGCTCATTATCATTTTTGGCGATAACTAGCGGCTCGAAACGGGCTCATTGCATTTCATTGATATATTCACACGATTTAGTTTGTTGTTTTAGTTGTTTCTCTTGATTTATTTACTACAGGATACATTGAATATAAATAGACATAAGCAATGACATTTGCATCTGTATTATGTGTTAAAAACTCAAAATTCCTCATACAAAATATGACACAGCAGTGGAAAAGGACTATTTATATAATTTGTTTGAAGAGAAGTTTTGGAAATAGGTATTTATCCATAAAATAAGTGTGAACAGTTACCTACGCCGCACACCCGTCCCGCATCTACCCTCGCCCGCGCGACGCGGAGATTTCCGCGTTTGGTTTAAAAAGATGAGTAGATACCTAAACCACAGAATATCTACTAGTACAACTAAACACAAAACTTTGTTTTATAGTTTCCTGTTCGTCCTGTCTGAATTAAGTTAATTAGTAGGTAAGTATTAAACGGTGCCTTCGGTGTTTATTTAAATAAACAAAAATAACAGAACATATAAGTGCTAATGTATAAAATAAAATAAAATAAAAACATTTTTTATGTTAAACGTTTTATTACAATAAAAAAATATGTAGTTAGGTTATGTACTAAAAGCTAACAGAGTAAACATTTTGATAGAAATTTCACGCGTCCAACGATTTTATATTTATCTGATCAATAGGTACCCCAGATTGATGAGAAGATTGGTGCGATCTGGTAGCTAGGACTTACCGAATTATTTTTTGCTTTTAGTACATAACCTAACTACATATTTTTTTATTGTAATAAAAACCATTTAACATAAAAAATGTTTTTATTTTATTTTCAAGTTTTTGGTTTTGTTGTTAGTTCATAGTGAGTTTTAATCTACTAATCAAGCCCTTTTATTCGATGCACATATTGAGGTATTTGTGGAAAATATGTAGGTAATCCCACCATTTTGTGGCGGCGGCCATCTTGGACTTTTCATAGCGAGTTGCATTCCACCAATCAAGCCCCGTTTTTAAAAGGTTGTGGTGGTTGTATTGAACCATTTTGGTGCTTCACCAAAATGGTTCAATACAACCACCGCAACCCTTTTTAAAAACAACGCTCGCGTCTATGTATAGATTTATTCAACCTACTTGATATTAATACGATATGAGTACGAAAGACAACAAGGGCCAGCCATTTTAATAATAAATTTTAAATCGTTCCCCAGGTTTAGCACCCCTCATCCCCTTAGAATATCTAGTCGTTAACAGTAACGTATAAAAGTATGTAAATGTTGCCAGAATATGAATATAAATTCACTGCCATGTTTTTATGACGCCGTTTAAATTTGACGCAGTTCTTATACAATCATATTTTGGGTGTAAAATAAATATAGTTTACCGTGCAATAAACTCCGTAGTTTCGGAACTCGTAACGTGTACTGTACAGAATACGAACTATAAAATGTTTAATATCAATTTCATAATAGTGCATGCTACGATGATATAATATTAGGTCGTGTAATGTTTCTGGGGGAGTTCATAATACGAGGATAATGGTACTGCAATGACAAATATTAAGGACGCGTTTACAAAATTAGTAGGTACAAAATCGCGTCACTACAGCGACACGGCAGGCAACAGTACGTACTACGTACGGTAACTTACGGAAATGTAGTTCAACTAAATAACTTTGAGACTTAGAATTTTTTGTGATATGTATCTATGTGTTTATTGACCTGGCTGTGCGAATTACGTACAAATAAGTTTCTTATTTTTATATACCTAAATGGACATTATTACTTTATTTTTTCCATTATGTTGATTCAGGATATATTTCGGTATTTAGATATTATTTTGTTTCTTGCGTTGAAATCTGGTAAGATTATGAGGACTGATGGTATACCATCCCATTCAAGTATTGCGACTGGAATTCATAAAAGAGTAGACCTAGTTATGCCAGGTTGGGGCTCATTTTATTTGTTTTAGTGAGACCCTACCCACTGGTACTAGTGAAGTAACCTTCCAAGGTTATTCGATGAGTCCTTACTGGTACTCTTATGTGAGTAAGAGCTAGGCATGCCGAGTTTGGGCTCACTTTGTTTGTACATAAGAGACCCCTTACCACTGGAACTTATGAAGTAACCTTCCAGGGTTATTAGATGACACTTGCTGGTACTCACATGTGAGTAGAGCTAGGCATGCCGAGTTTGGGCTCATTTTGTTTGTACATAAGAGACCCTACCACAGGAACTTATGAAGTAACCTACCAGGGTTATTTAATGACTCTTGCTGATACTCATGTGTGAGTAGAGTTAGGCATGCCGAGTTTGGGCTCATTTTGTTTATACATAAGAGACCCTACCACTGGAACTTATGAAGTAACCTTCCAGGGTTATTCGATGACTCTTACTGGTACTCATATGTGAGTAGAGCTAGGCATGCCGAGTTTGGGCTCATTTTGTTTGTACATAAGAGACCCTACCACTGGAACTTATGAAGTAACCTTCCAGGGTTATTCAATGACTCTTGCTAGTACTCATGTGTGAGTAGAGCTAGGCATGCCGAGTTTGGGCTCATTTTGTTTGTACATAAGAGAACCTACCACTGGAACTTATGAAGTAACCTTCCAGAGTTATTCAATGACACTTGCTGGTACTCATATGTGAGTAGAGCTAGGCATGCCGAGTTTGGGCTCATTTTGTTTGTACATGAGAGACCCTACCACTGAAACTTATGAAGTAACCTTCCAGGGTTATTAGATGACTCTTGCTGGTACTCATATGTGAGTAGAGCTAGGCATGCCGAGTTTGGGCTCATTTTGTTTGTACATACGAGACCCAACCACTGCAACTTATGAAGTAACCTTCCAGGGTTATTCGATGACTCTTACTGGTACTCATATGTCAGTAGAGCTAGGCATGCCGAGTTTGGGTTCATTTTGTTTGTACATAAGTAACCCTACCACTGGAACTTATGAAGTAACCTTCCAGGGTTATTCGATGACTCTTGCTGGTACTCATATGTGAGTAGAGCTAGGCATGCCGAGTTTGGGCTCATTTTGTTTGTACATGAGAGACCCTACCACTGAAACTTATGAAGTAACCTTCCAGGGTTATTAGATGACTCTTGCTGGTACTCATATGTGAGTAGAGCTAGGCATGTCGAGTTTGGGCTCATTTTGTTTGTACATACGAGACGCAACCACTGCAACTTATGAAGTAACCTTCCAGGGTTATTCGATGACTCTTACTGGTACTCATATGTCAGTAGAGCTAGGCATGCCGAGTTTGGGTTCATTTTGTTTGTACATAAGTAACCCTACCACTGGAACTTATGAAGTAACCTTCCAGGGTTATTCGATGACTCTTGCTGGTACTCATATGTGAGTAGAGCTAGGCATGCCGAGTTTGGGCTCATTTTGTTTGTACATGAGAGACCCTACCACTGAAACTTATGAAGTAACCTTCCAGGGTTATTAGATGACTCTTGCTGGTACTCATATGTGAGTAGAGCTAGGCATGTCGAGTTTGGGCTCATTTTGTTTGTACATACGAGACGCAACCACTGCAACTTATGAAGTAACCTTCCAGGGTTATTCGATGACTCTTACTGGTACTCATATGTCAGTAGAGCTAGGCATGCCGAGTTTGGGTTCATTTTGTTTGTACATAAGTAACCCTACCACTGGAACTTATGAAGTAACCTTCCAGGGTTATTCAATGACTCTTGCTGGTACTCATATGTGATTAGAGCTAGGCATGCCGAGTTTGGGCTCATTTAGTTTGTACATGAGAGACCCTACCACTGAAACTTATGAAGTAACCTTCCAGGGTTATTAGATGACTCTTGCTGGTACTCATATGTGAGTAGAGCTAGGCATGCCGAGTTTGGGCTCATTTTGTTTGTACATACGAGACGCAACCACTGCAACTTATGAAGTAACCTTCCAGGGTTATTCGATGACTATAGCTGGTTCTTATATGTGAGTAGAGCTAGGCATGCCGAGTTTGGGCTCATTTTGTTTGTACATAAGAGACCCAACCACTGCAACTTATGAAGTAACCTTCCAGGGTTATTCGATGACTATTGCTGGTTCTTATATGTGAGTAGAACTAGGCATGCCGAGTTTGGGCTCATTTTGTTTGTACATAAGAGACCCAACCACTGCAACTTATGAAGTAACCTTCCAGGGTTATTCGATCACTCCTGCTGGTACTCATATGTGAGTAGAGCTAAGCATACCGAGTTTGGACTCATTTTGTATGAACATCAGAGACCCTACCACTGGAACATACCTAGCTCTACTCACATATGAGAACCACTAAGAGACTTCGAATAAACCTGAAAAACTTGAAAGGTTACTTTATAAGTTCCAGTGGTAGGGTCTTTTATGTACAAACAAAATGAGCCCAAACTCGGCATGCCTAGCTCTACTCACATATGAGTACCAGCAAGAGTCATCGAATAACCCTGGAAGGTTACTTAATAAGTTCCAGTGGTAAGGTTACTTATGTACAAACAAAATGAATCCAAACTCGGCATGCCTAGCTCTACTGACATATGAGTACCAGTAAGAGTCATTGAATAACCCTGGAAGGTTACTTCATAAGTTCCAGTGGTAGGGTCTCTTATGTACAAACAAAATGAGCCCAAACTCGGCATGCCTAGCTCTACTCACATATGAGTACCAGCAAGAGTCATCGAATAACCCTGGCAGGTTACTTCATAAGTTCCCGTGGTAGGGTTACTTATGTAAAACAAAATGAACCCAAACTCGGCATGCCTAGCTCTACTGACATATGAGTACCAGTAAGAGTCATTGAATAACCCTGGAAGGTTACTTCATAAGTTCCATTGGTAGGGGTCTCTTATGTACAAACAAAATGAGCCCAAACTCGGCATGCCTAGCTCTACTCACATATGAGTACCAGCAAGAGTCATCGAATAACCCTGGAAGGTTACTTTATAAGTTCCAGTGGTAGGGTCACTTATGTACAAACAAAATGAACCCAAACTCGGCATGCCTAGCTGTACTGACATATGAGTACCAGTAAGAGTCATTGAATAACCCTGGAAGGTTACTTATAAAATGCAGTGGTAGGGTCTCTTATGTACAAACAAAATGAGCCCAAACTCGGCATGCCTAGCTCTACTCACACATGAGTACCAGCAAGAGTCATCTAATAACCCTGGAAGGCTACTTCATAAGTTTCAGCGGTAGGGTCTCTCATGTACAAACAAAATGAGCCCAAACTCGGCATGCCTAGCTCTACTCACATATGAGTACCAGCAAGAGTCATCGAATAACCCTGGAAGGTTACTTCATAAGTTCCAGTGGTAGGGTTACTTATGTACAAACAAAATGAACCCAAACTCGGCATGCCTAGCTCTACTGACATATGAGTACCAGTAAGAGTCATTGAATAACCCTGGAAGGTTACTTCATAAGTTCCAGTGGTTGGGGTCTCGTATGTACAAACAAAATGAGCCCAAACTCGGCATGCCTAGCTCTACTCACATATGAGTACCAGCAAGAGTCATCGAATAACCCTGGAAGGTTACTTCATGAGTTCCAGTGGTAGGGTTAACTATGTACAAACAAAATGAACCCAAACTCGGCATGCCTAGCTCTACTGACATATGAGTACCAGTAAGAGTCATTAAATAACCCTGGAAGGTTACTTCATAAGTTCCAGTGGTAGGGTCTCTTATGTACAAACAAAATGAGCCCAAACTCGGCATGCCTAGCTCTACTCACATATGAGTACCAGCAAGAGTCATCGAATAACCCTGTAAGGTTACTTCATAAGTTCCAGCGGTAGGGTTACTTATGTACAAACAAAATGAGCCCAAACTCGGCATGCCTAGCTCTACTCACATATGAGTACCAGCAAGAGTCATCGAATAACCCTGGAAGGTTACTTCATAAGTTCCAGTGGTAGGGTTACTTATGTACAAACAAAATGAACCCAAACTCGGCATGCCTAGCTCTACTGACATATGAGTACCAGTAAGAGTCATTGAATAACCCTGGAAGGTTACTTCATAAGTTCCAGTGGTAGGGTCTCTTATGTACAAACAAAATGAGCCCAAACTCGGCATGCCTAGCTCTACTCACATATGAGTACCAGCAAGAGTCATCGAATAACCCTGGCAGGTTACTTCATAAGTTGCCGTGGTAGGGTTACTTATGTACAAACAAAATGAACCCAAACTCGGCATGCCTAGCTCTACTGACATATGAGTACCAGTAAGAGTCATTGAATAACCCTGGAAGGTTACTTCATAAGTTCCGATTGGTAGGGGTCTCTTATGTACAAACAAAATGAGCCCAACTCGGCATGCCTAGCTCTACTCACATATGAGTACCAGCAAGAGTCATCGAATAACCCTGGAAGGTTACTTTATAAGTTCCAGTGGGTTAGGGTCACTTATGTACAAACAAAATGAACCCAAACTCGGCATGCCTAGCTGTACTGACATATGAGTACCAGTAAGAGTCATTGAATAACCCTGGAAGGTTACTTTATAAATGCAGTGGTAGGGTCTCTTATGTACAAACAAAATGAGCCCAAACTCGGCATGCCTAGCTCTACTCACACATGAGTACCAGCAAGAGTCATCTAATAACCCTGGAAGGCTACTTCATAAGTTTCAGCGGTAGGGTCTCTCATGTACAAACAAAATGAGCCCAACTCGGCATGCCTAGCTCTACTCACATATGAGTACCAGCAAGAGTCATCGAATAACCCTGGAAGGTTACTTCATAAGTTCCAGTGGTGAGGGTTACTTATGTACAAACAAAATGAACCCAAACTCGGCATGCCTAGCTCTACTGACATATGAGTACCAGTAAGAGTCATTAAATAACCCCTGGAAGGTTACTTCATAAGTTCCAGTGGTAGGGTTACTTATGTACAAACAAAATGAGCCCAAACCTCGGCATGCCTAGCTCTACTCACATATGAGTACCCAGCAAGAGTCATCGAATAACCCTGTAAGGTTACTTCATAAGTTCCAGCGGTAGGGTTACTTATGTACAAACAAAATGAACCCAAACTCAGCATGCCTAGCTGTACTGACATATGAGTACCAGTAAGAGTCATTGAATAACCCTGGAAGGTTACTTTATAAAATGCAGTGGTAGGGTCTCTTATGTACAAACAAAATGAGCCCAAACTCGGCATGCCTAGCTCTACTCACCACATGAGTACCAGCAAGAGTCATTGAATAACCCTGGAAGGTTACTTCATAAGTTCCAGTGGTAGGGTCTCTTATGTACAAACAAAATGAGCCCAAACTCGGCATGCCTAGCTCTACTCACACATGAGTACTAGCAAGAGTCATTGAATAACCCTGGAAGGTTACTTCATAAGTTCCAGTGGTAGGGCCTCTTATGTTCAAACAAAATGAGCCCAAACTTGGCATGCCTAGCTCTACTCACATATGGAGTACCAGCAAGAGCTCATCGAATAACCTTGGAAGGTTACTTCACTAGTACCAGTGGTAGGGTCTCACCAAAACAAATAAAATGAGCCCCAACCTGGCCATAACTAGGTCTACTCTTTAATGAGTTCCAGTCGCAACACTTGAACGGGATGGTATACCATCAGTCCAGATAATCTTACCAGATTTCAACGCAAGAAACAAAATAATATCTAAATACCGAAATATATCCTGACTCAACATAACGGAGAAAATAAAGTAATAATGTCCATTTATACAAAAGAAATTTACTTGTACGTAATTCGCACAGAATACGAGAAGTATCAAATTGATTTTAGCGAATATTTTGTATTCGTATATTGCTTTTTTTCGTCTTCGGGCTGCAGCGACAAGCGACATAGAGTCCACTCCCGACGGCGCTCAAGCGCAGACTGAGATCTCATTGCAGAATTTGGATATATAAATCAAGAAAGTGGCTAAATAAAACGAACTTTATTGCCACACATTAAGACACACGTATGCGAGCAAAATAGGAGAAAAATGTAAGATGACTTTTTGCTTTTTTTGAGTCAATTTACAATATTTTGAAAAAAAAAAATCAAATTGTTTTTGAGTTGACCTAATTTACTACCCTATTCTATCTTTGAAAATCTAAATAAATGTTAAAATAGAGAGAAAATTGTACCCAAAAATAGCAGTATATGCCTATTTTTGATTTAAGAGGCCGTTTCGAATCGATTTTACATTAATATTAATTAAATATTTTTTATTTATTTTCAAATTGATTTATAGATAAAAAAGTAATCAATTTATCGTAATCATTAGTTTTATTAGTTATTATCTAAAATTGTCGTAAAATGTACCGGAAATATGTGGTTTTTTGATACAAGCGTAAACGCGTCCTTAATGATCTGTATGAAAAGCGAATCGACTTTCAAACTTTTTTTCAGTTATGAAAGAAACGAGTCAGCTGGTATTTTAAAATGATACATATTGATAGGTATGTGTAGTTATTATAGTGACCTGTTTGAAGCAGAGGTACTTTCTGTGTTTAATATGTTTTCATAGTAATATTAATAAATTACTCATTTGAATATGTGAAAGAATTATAAAATGCTTATGAAACGCAACATTTCAATGAGCGGCAGTCATAGAACAAAACACAGCCATAGGAAGGACAAAGTCACTGGTTGGCACAAACGGATGGAGTGTGTCATTGCCAGGTGCAGCAATTAGTCACTGCGTGCTTGAGTGTATGCCTGCGCAACTAACCTTCCCATTTTTCGCTTGCCACTCATCACCCAAGCCGCGGCTTCCACCCCATAATAATATAGTGCCAACTAAAAGTAATTTCCGCCGTTTTCATGTTTTGTATCGCGAGGCCTTTATAAACATTAAATTAACGGAGACGAAGAACGAATTGAATCAATAATCTTTGGATCACATAACACAATGTGTTGTTCCGTGCGCATGGAACTCATAAAACTGCGCGGTTCTTGAATTACGAGGCGGCCATCTAATCTAAACCACCTGAACTACTAGGCCCTTTCTGAAGTATTACATATAGTACCTATATTATTCGCGTAATATAACTTTAATTAGCGTGATTTAACATAGTGCCGTCGCTGCCCGTTAGACGTCGTCAGTGTTATTTGTCTTCGCCGTTGTGCGACAGATGGCATCAGTTGTATGTAGTGAACGCTAAAACAACACAGGACATTTTAATCGGTCGAGAAAGTTTGTGTTAAAATTCGTAAGTAACGTTTAAAACGCCTTTAAATAAATTAAGTATTTTTTTAAGTATAGTTGGGCTTAAAAGTTGAATATCCCTTTGATATTTTTGTACTGTCAAACGATCGTGCAGTTGAAGCGTGAATACGCAACTTTACTGCTCACGCTTTCGCCCAACAACACATTTCAAGCAAGTCATCCATTGTACATACATATACAAAATTTCAGCTAAATCGGTAAACGGGAAGTGGATCAAATTTACTTGCGAAATTTTATTTCAGACATCGAGATAGGTGAAGCTAAATAAAAAATACTAATAAAATAAAAACTACTGGGCCTACCTGAATCAATTTTTTATGGGACCAATTCGAAACTATCCCGCATCAAACAAAAAGAATCACGTGAATCGGTTCAGAAACCTCGGCGAAATCGGTGTACATACATCGAAAAAAAATATACCGGCCGAATTGAGAACCTCCTCCTTTTTTTTGAAGTCGGTTAAAAACAATTTTTGTTTTAAATGAAAGAATATTTATTGCCGGACTTAATATGTGATATATCCATGGATTCGAGGATTAGAGGTACATGTTTGACATATTTTGTATGGAGCTTATGTCAAATATGTATCTCATATCTCCTTATCCATGGATAGATCAGATATAAAGACGTTAGACAAATGTAAGGACAGTATGTGTCCGTTCTGCCGTCCGCGCGCCGTCCCTTGAATCGAGTGCCGCAAAATATTTGTCAAAATATGTGGCCTCTAAATGACAGACTGCTGTGAATAATAAAACGACGAGACTTAAATTATATTTCAAATTGCACGAAATAAAACCATAAATAAGTATTACTCGTTTTATTACTGCGTTTAATTAGTAAATGAAATAACAATTTGTTTTACGAACACTTCACGCATAATTATCAGCATAGAAATCGTTAAGCTTATTAAAATATGAACATTAAACTACGTTTTACAATTTTTTGATGGCAGTATTTAAACTACGCTTATGATATACACATGCAAAATGTTTTATTAGCTTACAAGTTTATAGGTTACTAAATAAAAATATGAAATGAAATATTTTATAGTAATATTACTGTTGTACACATCAAGAGAATATCAATATTAAATTAATAAAGCACGTATAATTTACTTAATTTACTGAGTACATGTGCTCGAAATTAAAGCTGTTCTGGCCACCTATATTGCAGCTTATAATGTAGCCACCTTTTAGCTGTGCGGTTTCAAGAATATGCCTCTTCATCTGTAATGTAAATAATAAATTATATTTCTTTGACTTTATGGTGTAGAACTTTTAGAGCATAATTATTATCATTAACTATCATATCATCAACTATTGATTAAAATGAGAAAAACTTGCTTTTCCTCGTACATCGATCAAATGCGTGACAAGCGTAGCTTTATGAAAGCATATCTATATTAATATTCTAACAGCAAATACCGTGACTAATGTAATTTGTTCTGTAGTCTCACGCAGTATTCAACCAATATTATCATAGGTTAGTACACTTATGATTTTTTTACGTGAGCTGAACTATTATTCTACAAGTAATGTTCATGTTATAACTGAATTTACGTAGTCACTTAGATAAGAGAAAGGCTTACCAGAAGATTCTTCACTTTAACTAAATTTAAAGTTTGGACGCTTTAGTCTACTTTAAATGCCGAAATCACCACTGTAGAATTACACACATTATTTTATTCATCATCTCAGAATAGAGAAATCCAATGCAAGACATAGGCCTCACTCAAGGTTCTCCACAAGACCAATCTTGAGCCGCCCAATTATAATAATTACACATATTTAAATGTGCAATATTCTTAATTTGGAAGTATTCACTATGAATCAAAGAGATCACACAAAAACCAATATCCTTAAACGACGGTAAACCACATGGTAATGACGAAGACCTAAAGTAATAATTACTTCACATGAAAACAATAATCCGCGGCACTCTTCAAAGTCGTAAAATGGATTGTTAACCTTCACTCTAACGACTTCATTTATAGCCCGAATATAACCTTCAATAATTGATTTTTAACGGTTAATGGCAGAAAGTAACAAACATTACTTCAAGGAAAACCCACAGTAAAGTCTTTGAATCACTTCGTTAATGTAATAATTATTCAATGAATTTTCTGAAGCAAACCGACTTTTATCTGATACTTACTATGAGGAGTACTGAGTTAATAATACATTTTATTCGTAAATAAAAATATACAATGCAGCAAACGAGCAGACGGATTGCCAGATGGTAAATGACTACCGCTGTCCGCGGACACTCGCAATACCAGAGAAATCACGAATGCGTTGCCGGCCTTTGCAATAGGAAAAGTAATAGGTGGAGGAGCATACGAGATAACGGAGAAGAAAAAAAAGGAATAAGGCCTCCGGGAATCGCACTCGCCAACGCAACAGTATACGATAGATATTGTAACTTTACGTCGATATTCTGTGAGAGGGTAGTAGTTCCCCGGTCGAACTGGCTCATCATTATCATCATAATCACCATAAGCCACTATGGACTCAGTGCTGATCGTAGGCCTCTCCTATAGCAAGCCAATGAGCCGGCTCATCAGGCTGAAATTTACTAATTTTATAAAGAAGTTTTTTTAATGAATTTATGTTATATTTACATTATCGAAATCTCAAAGTATTTGGCCAATTTTACAGCATCGTTTAAAAGTACAACCGACAAGCTGTCTAATCTGTAAGCTTCTACCATATTCGAATTAATCGAAATGAGTAATGTCTCTTTTTTATTTTAACGTAGTAAGTGTTAAGCAATCAAAGTCACGGTAAAATCTCGTATAATGTATTATGAGGCATGCTAATTTCCACACAATATACTAAAGAATTTGAAGCGAAACATTAACGTTACCATAATACCTTGAGGAGCGTAGTGCAGATGGCCATTGTGCCATAAAATAAGGTATTTAGCTATAACTGCTCTGACTCCCACAAGATTGCGACTATGAAGGTTGAAAGGAAGAAGAAATAATAAAAGAGCTACTTATAAGATGTAATTTTAAAAATCAAAATAGCTAGTGTGTTAATCTAAAAACAAAGTCTTAAATTATGGTTTTTGTCGCATCTGCTTTGCTTTATTCTTATAGTTTTATATTGTGCTATTGGAGAGGCCTATATCTAGCAATGGACTATGATGATGATAAAAATATTGTGGTATAGTGAGAGTTGTAGCCTGTACGTTTTTTTATTTATCCATTTCTTCCCATTCCCGTGCAATTTTTAAAAAAATCCCTTCTTAGTGCACCCCTATTATAGTACCAAAGGAACATACATGTCAAATTTCAGCTTTTTGCACCCAATATTTTTGGCAGTGCGCGTCTGTCAATTGGTCAGTACCACAAGACTTGTATAATGTATATACACAGATATTTAGCATTGTCTATTTAGTGTTACGTAAGTTTACAATAAAGGATATACCAACGGCATGATCCCTTAAGATAAACGCTTATAGCACACAGCGACAGGCAACGCCGGAATTACAAAATTATCTACGAGAGTTGCCAGGTGTTCTCATAAACACAACCTGACGAAGGTTAAACATTGAAAGTTATTTACACACAACACGAGATACCTTATAAATAGTCAACTAAATTACGCAAATGAAGTTTCTTTAGCCGCTACCAATGCCAACCCGCCGCAAGAATATTTCGGTGAACTTGACACGAATATTATAATTAATTACTTCGTATATTACTGTAAAGCACGTACAATTCGAATTCTACGTTGGAGTACAGGTTACATTGCGTAGCCCACGAGTTCATAACTTAATAACAAAATTTACGCTACTGTTCGTCACTTCTGAGGAAATCCAAGACTAGGGATGGCAATTATGCAAAGTTGTCTGGAGAACTTGTAGCTTGCGACTAGCTGACGTACTTTACAAATTCACTAAGCGCAAAATTAATGCAGACTTATTCAATTAAACAACGTGATGAATAAAGGAATTACTGGGACTCCTTAAATAATATATGATAATTTTAATTAAATATTTTCGTAATATTGTCTACTACTTGTCAGTTACATCTCGGCAAAGTATGCTTACCGGAGTTCGGATGACACCTTCACTACATACACCGAAGACACCGCAGTGGTATTAGTGTGCTGGCCACGAACGTCTATTCCATAGACGCTATGGGGAAAATCTCACACACCTCTACCAACAGTGCCAAACTTGATCAGGAATCCGCGGCGATAAAACAAACAAATACTTCCATAACATTACTTTGAGTTAGTATAGAAATTATATACAAAAAAATTCGGGCAAGTGCGAGTCTGACCCGCGCACCGAGGGTTCCGTACGCATTTTACCTTATTTGAGGTTGGTGCTAATTACGCTAGTCCTCTAAATCTGTATGAGCGCCCATACAACTTAGAGGACTATCTTAAATGGAGTCTACCATGTATGTATGGGGACTAACCTTAAATTTTCTACTTTTTTATTTTTTGTAATTTTTCCTTTATTTGGGCCGTAAGACCCTGCTTTTGACCAAATTTCGTGATTCTAGTTCAACGGGAACTACCATATAGGTTTTCGACCCAAAACCTATAGGGTACTTACGATTGACCTAGAATTGTCAATTTTGGTTAAAACCAAGGTCTTACAGCACAAGTAAAGGAAAAATTCCGAAAATTAAAAAAAGTTGAAAATTAAGGTTAATTTTGGTACCTACAAGTTTTCGCAAACATCTAATTTTGACCATATTTTTTTATCGGGTTGACCCAGGACCCTGATTTTTATACACCTAATAGGAACCAGATACTGAGGTCTATGGTTTCAAAACTTCAATTTGCTAGGTCCACCCGTTCCTGAGAAAATCGGTAATGACACACGGATAGACAGACAGACAGACAGACAGACAGACAGACGGACAAGAAAGTGATCTTATAAGGGTTCCTTTTTTTACCTTGTGAGGTACGGAACCCTAAAAAGGATTTTACGTCACGTTATAGCTAGCCAGTTTTCGAGCACTTACTACGGAAGAAATGAGTCCCTACTCACTTGAAAGTATTTATAAATTACCTACAGTGAGAAAAATATACAAAAATTTTGCTTTGGTATTTCCTACGATATCATTTTCATGGAAACGGTTCTTTCATGATTATACGTCGTTTAATATAAAAGTATGCTAATTTTTAGAATGAGCCGTACAATCCACGATTATTTTAGGAGAGTAGGACAAGAGATTATAATCGTTGAAAATTTAACAATGATTATTTAACTCACGACAACATTAGCGTAAGGGTCTCAGGTTCGAATCCACGGCACGCTTCAATGAGTTTCGAAATTAAGTGGGTGTTAAATTCTTAATCGATTGTTTAACGGTGTAGGGAAAAAGCATCGTGAGGAAATCTGCATGACTGAGAGTTCCCCATAAAGTGTGTTTTCGGAAGGTATTTGAAGTGCACCAACCCATACTTAGCCAGCGTGGTGGACTATGGCCTTACTCTTCTCATAGCAAACAAAACATCCCGATTGCGGCAATATGGTCGCAATCTATTGTTCGGAACCGGCGAAAATTGCTGTTTAATTAATATGCCTCTGGCTGCCTCTTTGGGGTAACACTCGTGATTTCATTTGTAAATATTTATTACAACATTTTGTTGATTTTACGATTTTATTACTTAGGTACTGGCAGCAGTCTTAAAACTACAACAGATACTAATGAACATTCAAGTAATATAATCTACCCATGACGGTATTACTTCCTTGAATGCGACCGAGACATTCAGGGAAAGCGATATAAATTAATTGAGATGGCAATTGTAGCAAATTCATAGGAACTAAAATTGCGCGGCAGGAAGTCTAATTGAAAAAGTAATAATTTCAATTTAATTTCAGTTAACTTTTTTAATGAACCATGTTTTACTTGTAACTTACTTTTAATTCTTTTTACTTAATTACTACGACGGATAAAGATTTTTTTATTTATGCACGTATAGGTACGTAATAAACATATGCGCTATCTGTACTTGGTTTTATTAATTGTCTAGTTTTCGCCCGCGGCCCGCCCGCGCAACGCCCAGTAGCATTAGAGCTATTGTGATGTAAAGTTGTCTCAACATTCAGATTTATCAAATTCTGTTTAGGATTTTTTGCAGGAAGGAGTAAAAGCAATCCATCCATTCTAATAAACTGTCGAGTTTGATGTAGTATTTGGCTTTTATGTTCATTAGAGTAAACGGTAAGAATAGCTCTGACATTGAGGTTACTACAAAAGTACGACTTACTAACTAACGCAGGCATATTCATTTTGCTATTTACGCAGCAGCGTTTTAATTTGCTGCTATCACGCGGAACAAACGTAAAGCCTTTAGAGTGTTAGCCCCACAAAATAGCGATTGATGATAGTGACATTAAAGCTACATTAAAATTTCAGTATCGCTGAAAAGTGTCGATCGATTAAAGCCGCAGCCGTTTGGACCCCGCTTGACACAGGAAACAATGATGTGACTTGCCATTCAAATCATCGTCTGAGATTCGCCAATAACATAATCAACCGATGAAGCAAGACCTGTCTAGGACTTGCGAGTTACTTCATTGTCGACCTTTGTGATAACGAGATTGCGCCAGTTGGACTTCAGGCAATCAGTCAACCGATCACAATATTCCAAGCAGCTAACATATTTATCAGAGGAAAAATACGTATTATCAAGTAATCCAATACAACGATAATAGGAAGGATGAGGTACGCGTGAACGACTTACAATATTATATTATAACAATACGTCTTTCCTCGAAATTCGGTGACTACGATAAAATCATAGATCAAAAATGGGGAAGCTGATAGTAATATACCGATCCGACCAACACAATCAAAATGAAGATTCTACCAGATTGAAATAAGAGATAACAATTAATGCGAAGCAAAATACGGATAACTTTGTATTAGTTTTCCGCAAAACTTTTAACTTAGTTGACGTAATGAATGAAGGAAACTCTGTTTGTTTGTTTGCGATTTTTCAGCTGAGGATACGATTACTCCCAAGGATTTTATTTTATCAGTAAGCGCAAACATCTTGGAAAAGTAAAACAATGGAAGGAAAGAAAGAATAGGAAGACACAAAAAGTCTTTACGAAGTATTTCTCAGAAGAACTCACACCGATTACAGTGGTACGAAAATGTTTCTAAATACCTACTAACTATATATAGGTTCTAATATAGGTTCAAAACTTCGATCCTCGAGTTACCTCGCACTTGAAGGTTGAGGTTGATGAGAAAATAATTGGTCCTATCTCTTCAGGCATCATCAGGAATCAAATGCACAATGTTTCATGTGACATTTCTCTATGAAAATAGCCCAAGTATGCAAGTATCAAACTCGTAAATTACATTCACTCACTATGGTATATCATCTTTATATTTCCAGCCAGGCTGTCGCGTGTTTGCAGATCAGCAAATTTCGCCTTCACTGGTTGTCGTAGTGATTCTAACAACTGCTCATAACTAGGAATCCAAACAACAGCAAGATAAAAATTGCAAATTGTTACTAATTGACTTTTTAATTAGTAATTTTCTTTTACAGAAACACTTAGCCTGTGACTTCGTGCCCCAGATCATCATCGTCTTTATCTTGGAGAGCGGGTTCAGCTTTTTCTAACCAGATTAGACAGAATATTAGGTTTTCCATTGGAAGACTGCTGTCTGGCCCACGTAACCCATAGTGATGGCCATATTCCAAAGATATAACGATAAAACATAAAGGATTACACTATGTACATATCACAAAAACTTTGTATTCAAAACCTTTTACAATCGAAGTGAGCTATTTTTTTTTTTATAAATTAACTGGCCGATTACATCATAACTTGTTCCTCATTAAAAAGTGTTTTACATAAAAAAATCTCAGAAATCATTTGCACAGCGCAAATGGAACCAACAACACCTCATTTGTCAACAGCGATTGAAGGGTTTCCGGCAAATTTCCGAGAATATGAGAAACTTCTATCAAAATGTCTTTTTAAGAAATTTATTTTCATTTGTTATGCGATACTATCGAAGGTTAAGTATTCTCATTTAAATATCTGGAAGAATGATGCAATATAATTGTAATTTACTTGTTATCATTTATAAGTATTTTACGTCCTTGGCCAAAGTGACATAATTATTTTGTCCTTAAAATAACAAGCGAATACGATTTGATGCTACAGAAAAAAAGTCTAGAAACTAGTGTGACAACCATTTCCCATCTATCTAAATTGGTCAATTTATAAGAAACTAGCTTTTGTCCGCGGCTTCGCTCACGTTAAATTCGGGGTAACACAAAACTCCTTCATCTTTCGATACTAATTTTCATTTTAATTCTGTTCGTAGGGACTAATATGAAATATAACTGCAAGAAGTATTTAAAACATTTCTGTATACAGTATTTTTAGAGTTCACTAATCATAAATGACTGTCAGTCTATCCGAACGTCACAGCCACTTTATGCTGAAACTATTCAGTTTACACATGTGAAAATTGGTAGGTAGATGTATTCTGTGAACCGCTTTACGACGTTATAGAAATTAAAAAATATTGAATATTAAGGGGGGCTCTTTATACATGGAACTGATGTGGAAAATGGGTCATTAAAAATTTCTTTGAGGTTCCTAAAACCATTGTTTCTCAAAGTTAATCGTTTGAAAGATATTATACGGTTCCAAAGTGGTAAAATGGGTGTGTATATCCCTTTTAATTTTAAAGTAAGAGAGTGATAAATCTAAAAAAATATATGCTGTAGATCGTTATAAAATTCCAACGAAAATTGGTTTAAACGATAAGTAGTCAGCAGTTTCTGAACTAAAGCACATTTTAGAAACCGCAAATATAGCTTTGTCGTTTATACAAATACTATTAATAGTTAGTCGAAGATAACGGCTATGGTAAGTGGATACCTCCACTACGGAACTCTTAATGAGCTCAGCGAGCCTGACTCGCAATAGCGAATAGCTTTTATAATGTTTCGTCCTAGGTGTTACTTGTAGCCGTTTGCCATTACAAAGCTTTGGTGCATTGAGATTCCGTATTTACAGGACTGGAACACCAACGTTCAGTCTCAAGTTGCATGAAGGTACTCCTGATAATTGTAAGGAGTTCAGAAACTCTATAGAGTACGAAGTAAGTTAGTCAGTATTCATGATATTATCTGCCGAAAGGTGGTCAACAACATCACTTTGCATACAGTCAAATGTAAAAGCCATGGTCCGATATCTCTATACATACTTTCGCATTTATGAGTAGAGAATATTGGTTCAGTCGGTTCAGCGTGAAATCGGTACATACATACATACACATTTTCGCATTTATACCTAATATTAGTAGGGATTAGCCAAGGCTGTTACAATAATTATTAGTTTATATAAGTAAGCGAACGAAGTAATGACAGTGCACCATATGACAATGTATAATGTGACAGTACTGACAGATATACGATAACACATGCGCAGCACTCCATTATTACAGCGCATGCGTTCTTACTGTCTGTCTACGACACAATATCGTAGACACGTTACTGAACACTGTCAATAGGTAGTAGGTTTGTCCCTACAAATTTCAACCCTCTCTAAAATCCCTCCCAAATTATTTTTTGCAATTAATTGTATCCTATGTGTTTTTTCTGGTTCTGAGCTACCTCCCCACCAATTTTCAGCCAAATCGGTTCAGCCGTTCTTGAGTTATAAATGGTGTAACTAACATGACTTTCTTTAAATATATAGATTTAGATTTTAACTGAATATTATATTTCTATGAATTAACTTTCATTATTCGGTTCTTCAAAACAGTACACGTATTTTTTCCATTGATGTAAAAACATTCAAAGAATCAAGTTCAGATAACTACCTCATTCTATTACCACACTACAATTAAGTGCTACTGGTACATGTAGTCGTTTGGACCGCTAACTTGAATCAGATACCTAATAGCGGCTAAATTGCTATTGCCATAACTTGGCTACGAGTTTAAAGACATTCATGCTATTTTAAATGCCTCTGATAAATATGCTTTCAGCCATAATTCCTTACGCTATCTGTAAGGTTATTGGTGGGAGGTACAAAATGTCCCAAGTTCGATCGTTGTGACCAAAATTGCTTCTGTACCATGATGGTGTAATAGGTAATAAAAATAATATGCAAAGTTTGCCGTCTCCTCATCTCAAAGATGAAACTTTTAATAGAGTTCTGAATTATGTCAACACTTTTAAGGTTATTTAGTAAAAGTAAGTATCAAGGCTTAACAACAAGTGGGTCGGAAATGTTTAGAAAAGTTATGCCCAACAAGTTATAATGTAGAGCCAGTAGTTGTTGATTTTATAGTTTTGTTGCCTTAACATTTTGCTGTTTTACCTACCTTTGCTCTATCTATTTTTAAAACAATGCTGCTGAATGTTAACTAAGAGCAGATTTACAAGGAATTACTTTAAAAGACTGCCTCGTTGGTCTCGCGGCATAAATGTGCGCGTGGAATTAGGAAGTCTCGGGTTCGATCCCCGGGTCGGGTAAAGTGTTATTGGGTTTTTCCGTAAGAAAATTCTCAGTCGCAGCACGGAGTCTGGATATGTCCGGTACAGCAAAAGGCTCGCCCCCTATAACGTGGGACCTAAAAATTCATGGCGAAAAGTGGGTGTAATATTACACTACTTTGGGGATACAGGCGTCAGTCTATATAAAAATTTTAAAGGAAAACAAAATAAATATTGTCTTCGAAATCTAAATCAGATGAAATCTATCTACACCCAAATATCGAATACCTAATACTGATTGTTCTTTGTTCCACATAACATAGTCAAAATTGGGTGTTTCGGTGTCTATATAAACCTTAATAAGATAAACAAACCGATGTTGTACAAAATGTTTTTCATAACAATATTTTACGTCAGAACTTCGTATTTATTGATCAGCATTTGATTCCTATCGGCGTTTGCTAAATGATTATTTTATTGACTCGTTTTAATCACTCAGTCACTGTGACCAACCACATCATTCGCTACTCAACAAAGACATCGATCAAAGTCAATCGATGCCGTGACACTGGAACCTTAGTAAGCTAGTTCATCGAATGCTAGTGATGTACAACTGTCCGCTAAGAGCTATTTTATATCTACACCAATTTTAATGACGTATTTTTTTATTTATTATATATTGCTGAATACAGGTATATAGGTTGTTACAAATGCGTCATTATACTTGTAGTATTATTTTTCATTTTATTTTAGAACATATTAAAATTCATTTGACGAAAAAGTGTTTCAAATATTTTATGTATTGGTCGATTCATTCATTCCTTCTAATCATCAAAACTGGTGGCACGATTATGAAAGAATTTTTACTTACAATTAGATGATATTCTAAATAGTAAAGTCATCTCTAATAAGATAGTAAGGCTTTGGAGTCTTTACGAGGGGAGTCTTGGTTATTTCTTGTTCCATATACTTTGATATTATATTTTTATTAACGTTTGCTTTACTAGATACTTTTAACTTGACCGTTCTCCAAATTCAGGCCCATTTTCTTTGTATTCAAATATGAGCTACTTACAGGACGAATGCCGTTGCTGTGGCCACATACTGGGCTGGTGCCATATGAATTATGTACCATTGACTCGAAAAGAAGAAGAAGGACGAATTAAAACGATGAGTCATGAAATAATGATAAAAAGAAACGTCTGTTTAGGATTTCACTATTTCAATGAAAGCATTAAAATATACTATGCATTTTGCTTCATTCTCAGACATAACATCCGCCTTTTATACAATACTTTCCTAATATTTAATCATAGTTCCAGTATTTCTTATAGGAGTAATCTAAATCAAATTGCTTTCAAATTGAAAATCATTGAATATCTAGAAGATGGTCAGCAATTATTTAATCTATGGCACCGACTACACTAGCTTTAAAACTATGGGAATAATCACACCCAAAATTCACTGGCTAGTCCAGTTAAGTTGTGAAAATTGACACCTAATTTCGGCAAATTTTGTGTTCCGAGCGAATAATGTACAGTATCTTTGAATACGCAACAATCTACATCTACACTAGTATTATAAAGAGGAAAGATTTGTATTTTTGTTTGTTTGTTTTATTATAATGGATAAACTCAAAAACTACTGGACCGATTTTAAAAATTCTTTCACCATTAGAAAGTTACATTATCTGCGAGTAACATAGGCTATATTTTATTCTAGAAAAAATAGGGGTCCGTAAGATATTAGGGTTTTCCGGGTCCGCGAAGTATTTCCCTCAGGACGCAGGTGAAACCGCGGGAAACGGGTAGTTCAGTATATTAGTATTTCCAATTACAAAAACCATAATAAGTTAATCTTTCTTCATGCAACACCGTAACATGAACATGACCCGTTTTTTAAAGTGGTTAAGAAATATAATTTATTTTCAAAAAACGGAATGAATATTTATTATAGTAGCATAGCAACCCCTTAATATTTATTCTCAACGCTGAGGAAAATATTTCTCTACAATCTGTCCTACTAACGAAGGAGCTTCCTCTCAAAGTAGATGGGTTTCCCTATTCCATGCAGATGATTAAGTAATATTAGAACAAATGGTAGCTGTTCAAGACACCACTTAATTTTAATGAAAGCTAGGAAAATAACCACCGCAGAGGATCCTTTGATACAGAGATCGATTAAATGTGACGTAAATAATTTCGCTGTGGTTCGCCATCGTAGACATAGTCAGGTTATTGCCATAAATCACTATAAAATAAAAAGCAACTGTCGTTTTAACTCCGCTATTCAAAGAGACTTAGGCCCGTATTAATAAATAAGTCTCAATAGTGATCTCAAGAGCGGTATCAGTTGATACGGTCTCAAGATGCGACCAGCATCTTAGTGTCGACGCTAATTAATAAACCTATATCAACACCATCTCATATGATACCGAGCTTAAGATCACGGTCTTATGATTCGTAATTCGACACCCAATGAAATCCTGATTTCAAGACTTGCTACGTCACAATGAAGGAACTATTTCATCTTTTGTTCGGTACGTTTAGAACTTGCTTTGCAGAAGAATAATGTTCAACTTTGTATGTATAAAAAACATTTATTTTACAGTTTATAGTAATTAAAATTTTACCATTTATACTTTAAAGTTATATAAACTATAAAAAAGTACAATTTATTTACTTAAGAAGTTTTGAATTTTATAAGTCAACAAAACGCATACGCTTGCTAATGCGCGTCGCCGTCACTTCATTGATCATTATATTATACATATCGTCACGCCTTTTATCCCCGAAGGGGTAGGCAGAGGTGTATTTCTACACCCACTTTTCGCCAGATATACTTTAGTCCCACGTAATAAGGGGCGAGCCTGTTGCCGTACCGGGCACATTTCCAGACATCGTGCTGCTACTGAGAATTTCGTGACAGAAAAACCCAATAACACCGCCCGACCCAGGAATCGAACCCGGGACCTCCCGATCCCACAAGCACATTTATGCCGCGAGACCAACGGGGCAGTCGTATAGTGTTTGATGTCGAGTTTTCCGTTTCTACGCAAAGATGGTATTTGCATCGTGTTATCCCTTAGTCGCCTCTTACGACACCCACGGGAAGAAGGGGGTGGTGACACTTGTATTCTATGCCGTCAACCACACGGCTTCATTATATTATAATCTGTGGCAATCTGTGCTTGACTACTCAGCATCAGCAAAGTGTTTGTTTACTCTTCTAGTTGAATAGAAATACAATAGTTGAATACAAACCTAAATAATAAAATGGAAACAGGTTTTAGCCCGACGGAGAGAAAAGTTTTTTAGAAATACTCTATTTATGCTAGCTTAAGATCAAGCTAGCATAGAGTATTTCCAAAAAAACTTTTCTCTGTGGATATTGTAATATAGGTAGTGTGTAGCAGTGCTTGCAGTCGCGATACTTTTGTAATTATTATATTTGACATTGTAGGCTGTGATAAATTAGGTGAGATCTCCACAGACAAGCTGAAAGGTTTTTAACATTATTAATAAATCATTTTACCATTACTTCACTGAACACAGTATACACAACAAAGTCATATTTTCGTGTTTACAATTCAAGTGATAAAAATTTACCTGAAAGGATGCTGTAGCGCAATACCTTAAAGTTAACAATACAGCTATTTCCGGTGCAACTGGCAGACGTCTGTTATCACTTTTCACTAAATTATTTCTTATTAATGAAACAATATGTATATATAGCACTGATTCTTGGCTAAATCGAAATCGTTTTTAAAGTTTTGCGGAGGTAATTTGAATGGATTTGCCGCATCCGTTATATAAACTTTAGGTGTTGAATTTGAAAAGGCCATAGAATATCATCATAATAATCTACTTCATCGCAATAACTGATTTCGGAAATAATATTTTCGAAGTCCATAGTTACCGCCGATACAAGTTTACGATCTCAAGTCCCGGATCGACTGTACTCAACTATCCTGATCTTGAGAACCACCTTGATACCGATCTTGAAACTCGAGTACTGTTTATTAATCAAAGCGATCTCAAGTGATGACAGGCTCTTAAACCGCATCTTAAGATTTGTTTATTATTATGTCGGGATCTCAAACCAGCTCTTAAGATCCTACTCTCATGCTGATATCGGTTTATTAATACGGGCCTAAAAGTCCAAAGCCAGGATAGTCAAGGATACTGACTCCCCATAACGTCTAATCAAAGATCTTCATGACTGTCGGGACTGATAGTCTAACATGGTCTCAATAGTAAGTACAAGGTAAGCGATAATCAACAATTTGACGCGCAGATCTCTCGAAAAGTCAGTAGTGCGGGCCATGGATTTGAACGCACTACCACTAGGTAAACTCAAACTCAGATATGTTTATTTTCATAAAAATGTTTCTGCAGTAGATTTCTATTACAGTTTATGACAATAATTTTTATAATAATGCCTTCTATGAGAGCTTTGAAAACTTGAAAGTTTCCGAAATATCCTTGAGCTTACTGTATTCAATAATACAGTATATAATAATAATACAGGAATATATTAAAATAAAGTAGAAGTACCGTTTAAATCTTATTTTGTTGATATATATAGCACGAACATTGAACAATTATTCCACGCGAAACCTCAAGTACTTTTCCTTTGATTGAATATCTGTTAAGTTACATGAACGGTGAACGACGTGGGGTGATTGACATCATATCAGCCAAACGACGTCCACTGCTGGACATAGGCCTCCCCCAAGGTTCTCCACACAGACCGGTCTTGAGCCGCCCGCATCCAACCGCCTCCCGCGATCTTGACGAGATCGTCGGTCCACCTTGCGGGGGGGCCTACCTCTACTGCGTCGTCCGGTACGTGGCCGCCACTCCAGAACCTTTCTGCCCCAACGGCCATCGGTTCTTCGAGCTATGTGCCCTGCCCACTGCCACTTCAGCTTGGCTATCCGGAGAGCTATGTCGGCGACTTTGGTTCTACTGCGGATCTCCTCATTTCTGATTCGATCTCACAAGGAAACTCCAAGCATAGCTCTCTCCATCGCCCTCTGAGTGACCTTGAGCCTACTGATAAGGCCCATAGTGAGTGACCACGTCTCTGATCCGTAAGTCATCACTGGCAACACACACTGGTCAAAGATTTTCGTCTTGAGACACTGCGGGATATCGGTCGAGAAGATAAGGTGATTGACACCCTATATTTAAATTACGAAATAATACACGTACTTACTACTTGGGAACCAATTGATAAATACTTAAGTTATTAAAATATTTAAACTCAGCTTAAATTAGTTTGAGTTTGATAAACCAACCAAGAGTATTTTTACGTTTCCAATTAATATGGTTAGTTCCACCATCACATCAGATACCCTAAGCACACATTTCCCATAAAGTAATGAAATCTCTATCTTAATCATGAAACTACTAATAATTTTATAAAATTAAATTTGTCATACAATATTAACAGCATCTATTGAAAAACTTCAAAGGCAAAGTTAGTTTTACATAAGACTATACAGAATGAGCTATAATTTATTAATTAAAGTGCTCATCTGCCAACGCAGAAAGGAAGGCTTCTCGAGCGCACGTAGTAAAATCAATGAGTGTAGTTTTCAAATAACAAAAGTAGGTGCTATAACATTTATACACGATTAAGAAGTATAAAATGTTCTTTTCATGGTTTTCAAATAAATAGGCATAAAAGCTATGCTCTTACAGTTCACGTGAATCGGTACTATCCAATACGAGTAAACCGAATTCTTAGAGATTATATTTTAAGATTGGACCTTGAATATTTGAAACACGTTATACGAATTAAGGTTTTAAAATTGGGATTAAAAACTGTACATAAGTCTTTTTAAACTTCAGGCATAAAAATGAGTATTAATTATATACAAGAGATTTGAAAGAAATCGTTTTACTTTCTGGAAATTTCCAACTTTTGACTTTGACTCGTTTCAGGACTGATTTTGGTGTCACTTAATAATATTCGTTCATGAAAACATTGAAACGGGACACAAATATTTATTTCTCAACCGCAAAAATCAAAACGCACAATGCAGGTTCTACGAACTACTTATTTACTATTTTATATTTACAAATTACAATAAACCAAAAACAGTCTGGATTCAGTGCCATGTGAGCAATTAATAAATAATTGATTTAATATATATTAGATTCAGCAATGCTACATTATTTGCAAGGGTTGGCCACAAAGTTTAACATGAATCGAAACTTCCGCGCGGTGCTAACTGTAATGCTAATTATACCGTTACCCAATTATATATATTTATTTATATACCTTATACATAGGACATGTACCTACTTATATTTAAATATATAATAGAATGACCTATTTTCCACATCACTTTATACATTTTATTTATCTTTTATTTACGGAGAGAAATATTTATATAATTAAGAAGAATGGTATATTCAGGCTTTATTTCGAAGCGACAGTCGCACTCGGGTTCACTCACAATTCATGTGTAAAGAAAGTAGATACACTGAACAACGCATTTCTATAACAAGATACTTAATACAATTTTAAGCTTCCTTCCAAAAAAATATCTGTATTTTATGTTTGTTTCATACCGTTGGTATGACAATCTACATAAAAAAGTGACAATCTCTAACTAAAATCAAGTGCCAAAATTTAAAGCATGAAATCCGATGAGCAATCTATTGCGCTATTTCAACAGAATCATCAACATTTGCTTGGTATAAGGTATAGAATAATGTGAGATTGGTGAGTCGGATATGCGTCCTCAGCATCTCGAGATATCGACGCCGTAGGCTCTGAGGTATCGGTTTCCTATTCTCGTCTCTCTCACGAGTAGCAGGATGCTGTATTACTTTTAAGTGCCACTTAGTTTTGGCTCCGGACGACAGAGAATAATTTTTGTATTTGCATTCCGATTTTACCTTCCACCGGTTGCGCAGTCTCTAAGTTTGCAGCGAAATAATTTGTACTTTTAAAGTATACCATACAAATATCCTCCAACTGATTCACAATGCTTTAGTGACGGCAATTAGGAGAGACTTATGTCGAGCACTGAAATACAAAATACTGTATCAGGTATAAGGATGTAAACTATGAAAACTGCCGAAATAGCCTCAAAGATTCCAGGTACTAGCTGCCAGTAGCCCTGTAGTTTACAATAAATAACATGCACGGTGTCTGTCCAAAAAAATAATGAAGTTTGTATGTCTATTTTATTAAGTACATAGTAATGTAAAATGTTTCATTTATTACTTTTTATTTTTGACTATAACATATTTTATATTTTACAGATAATTGAATCAGGAAGAGACAGTGCGTTGCTAAAGTTTATCACAGATGCTGATGATGGATATCGAAATAATTTGGAAACAACACAATTGTTTGTGGCTTTTTTACGTTGTTTTATATTACAAATATTTTAACTGTAGACAACACATAAAACATGATAAAGAAAACATCCTATTTGGTAAAAGTTTTATAACAGTTTCTTAAACACGGTGAGATTGTCCAACAATGTTTAATGCTGCTGATACATTTGAGCATTCATCTGTAATGAGCATTCTTGCGAATGTTACAAAACAAAAAAACAAACGTATGTGTATTAGCGAGCATTCTCACGAACGTTCTAGCGAGCATTCTAGCGAATGGACAGTAAAGCTTCGACCTTTTTGCTGATTAGAGCGTTCGCCAGAAAGACCGTTAAAATGTTCGTAGCAATGTTCAGCTCTGTTTTCAGTTCGACGAAACATAAATCGGCGAATGCTCGCTGTTCTATTACAAGTGAATGCTGAGGTGTACCATAAGATTATTATGGTGCTCCTATTGAAATAATGTTACTTTACAATATTGAGATTCATAGACAAAATATATCGAATCATTATCTCGTGGTCGCTAGTATAACTCCTAGAAGCAAAAAAAAACGTATATCAACAAAATTAATTTCTAAATCGTCTTTGATTTCAACATATAAAATGATATTCAAATTTTATTCCTGACCAAACAAAAATCTGATTTATGAAAAAGGTTAAAAATCACGGGATTTTGCAAAAACAAAAATAAAAATGAACACCGGATGTATTCATTTTTATTTTTGTTGCTGCAGCCCGATTGAGAACCTTCTTCTGTTTTTGTAGTTGGTTAATGATGGTTGCCAAATATGCAAATAAGCCTAAGTATAGTGTTTTTTTTTTCTCTGATGGGTATAGTCAAATTTTGCTAAAGTGTAAATTCTCATAAAATGGTATACCAAGACCATAAAATTAATGCTTGATTTTTAAACATATTGATGCAAATAGATATAAGATCATTTTGGCTCTTGGTAAATGTAGTTCACCTTAGCGTTGGTAGATGGTACAAAATTTGTCAAAAATGCCCCAAATACAGGACGTTGATATGAATTTGCAAAATATTTTCAGGAATGAATATACCTACTACTATAAAAGAATATAAATACACGACAAAATAAGTCACTTTAAAGTCAGTCAGTAGTCAGTTTTCGTATTCATGCATTTTAAAAATCAGCTTACTGTATTGACCGCCGCCGTCGCTCAGCTGATCACCGCGAGATCGCATTGCAGTTACCTTATATACACAAGCACACATACCTGCCGTGCATTTACTATCGAAGTAAAATTGTATATGAAAATAGGGTCTTATATTATCGCACACTGTTTAAAATAATTTTAGGTGAATAAGTATAATGTCTATAGTGTATGTATTACTAAAATATTTTGCAAATGCTTATCAACACCGTGTATATTAAATAAATCTTTAATACCCACGTCAAAATAAACGAACTCAAATGTTGCACCATTGTTAATTATCGCTTGCTAATCGGTGAAGAAAAACATCGTAAGGAAACCTGCATGTCTGAGAGTTCTCCATAATGTTCTCGAAAGACATGTGAAGTCTGCCAACCCGCACTTGGCCAGCGTAGTGGGCTATGGCCTTACCCTTTTCATAGTGAGAAGAGGCCCAGCAGTGAGACAGTATAAAGGGCTGATGATCATTATGATGAAATGTTGCAGCACAGTTACACTAGTCTCTGTTATAATTGTGCCTCGTCTAGAACACTTAAAAAATCATACAGATAACCTTTTCATTTACCTGGATATAATAACCATAGAGGTGTGATGATTCAGTAAGATCTAAAGTCTAGTTAATTGCGGACGAATTTACAAACACTGTAGACCGCTCGTCTAAATAAATATGAAATACATATATTATATAGCTAACAAACAATAGGGTCGTACTTCATCAAGCTGCCGAAGTCAGAAGTCACCTAATTTGAGCACAATAATACCTAAACCCTTACCACTCTGTCGAATGCAGAGCCTGAATAAACACTAATAATGAAACGGAATTAAATTTAGTGAACTGTTTGTTTGTTTCGTTACCCAATGTTCGCAAATTAGGGGCGTCCGAAATAAGTTTGGCTTCACGATTTGAGATTCTCAAAATACAATTAGGGAGTAAAGAGGGGGAATATGTATGCGATAGAAATGTTCTCTTATGTATTGTGGCTTTAGAGACAAATTCTAAATGCATTTAAATCTAAAATAATCTTTGTTTATTGATAAAAATATTTTATAATCACTTAGCAATGTTATTAATTATAATAATTTGCTACAAATTTTATATAGGTACCTAATAAAATATTTATGACGAAAATGCCTTTTCATTTTTTATTGGTCTTCTTTCTATACATAAAATAAACACTTTATTTTTTAATAGACTTCGAGATTTTCACAATAATTTAGCCGCTTTTCTTTTAAGAGATAATTTTCTCGTGTTTTCGTAGTAAAAATATCCAAGGCTTGTTATGTTAGCTTATACTTACAACAAGATAAGACATGAAGATTTACTCAGAAACGTTTTAGCCTTTAGAAGACAGAATATCTAATGCGGCTTCTTCGTAGTCATATTAAATAAATCTGGTGTATATCTGGGTGTCTTATGAACAAATAATGTTTTTTCATTTGAAATGAGGCGTCTGCCAGTAAATTAATATACAATAGTTTCTGAAACGCATGATGTGCCTGAAGCGCGGGTCACTCTGCATTTGTAATTATACACTATCTTTAAACTTTTATTCAGTAACTAGAGAACCCCAGCAGCTACGCCTGCATTTTTTTTAATTTACCCGTTTTGGCCGATCCCGTGGGAATTTCGGGAAATCCCTTCTTAGTGCACCCTTACGGTCCCCAAGGAACATACATGCCAAATTTCAGTTTCCTGCGCCCAATAGTTTCGGCTGTAGCGTGTCTGTCAGTCAGTCAGTAACGCAAGGATTTTATATATTAAGATAAGTAGTTTATAAAATATTAGTTTCACGATTCTTCTCCCCTTAAAACAAAATATAGTTGCAAAATTTAGGACTTAGGCGTCTACTATAACTAACTAAAACATCATGGAAACAAGACCGTTGCTGAGCGTCGATGCATTTCGGGCCACAGAGTCACAATTTTTAACTCACCGCAAGCTACCCTGCGGTTTGTGAGCTTTACAGTTACCTCGCTACCCCATTTCTTCGTAAATTTTACAAAATGGTGGCGATCCTCGCTCGCTATTCACGTGGGGTCGTTGGAGGAATATTGCGGTGATTTTAGTGAGGAGGCCAGGATGAAATTAGGATTTCTCACAGCCTAAGTTTCCACAGACTAACCCCTCAATCCAGTTGTAATAAGAAAAATAGCATAGAAATAGCATAGTTGGCCTGTGGTTACATAGCGACTAGACGTTGAATGTAACAATGTTTGCTAAACTTGCTGGGTCATAGCACAAAGCCTGCAAAGGACCGAAATTATTTGGTTACGTTTTGGCCTCTATTGTAAATGTTACTCTTTTTTACTTACATATGTACTACTAAAATAAAGATGAAAGAACATAGAATTTGTATTCAAGGGCATCAAAATTTGCGACCCAATTATAAAAGACGATTGGTTACGCCTTCCTGCTGATTTTACCTATACCTATTTATTAAATAATAATATGTTTTCAGCCGAGTTTTATTTATTAATTATTTAAAACTTTATGCACTAAAAGTGTACAATGGTGGACTTAATGCCATTAGGCATTCTCTAACAGTCGACCATTAGGTGGTGCAGAAATAAATGTGGTAGGTGCATTGGAAGCAGAGTAGAAAGTCGATAACTGAAAAAAGAAATATAATATATAAACTAGAAAACTAGATACCAAATTTATTAGGCAATACATAATTATATTTATACCTATAGTAGTCAGATAAATACTGCAACATATGAGTATACATAATAAATACATATTATAGATGTCTAAATAAGTATATATATAAATATATATATATATATATAATATACTTGAACTGATGCGAATAATGTGCTGATTCCCTCAATCTATTAAAAAGGAGCTCTCGGACTGACTTTCATTTTGAATGCATAACGGTTGGTGGACATTCTGACTTCAGGAGGGAGCCTATTCCAAAGCAGTACAGCTTGAACTATGAAAGAAGAATTGACTTTAGTTACACTTTTAAGTTAAATCATTCAATTAAGAAACTTTGTACGCTATTTACATCACATTAAAAATCTTAGAAACAGAGCAAAAACAAAAAGAGCGCTAACACTCCGGGGAGAGCGTGCAATTCTGACCTTAGTCTAATTGCCAAAATACTAAAACGAGTCTAATAGTTCTTTCACCATTAGTTAGTGACATTAATCTTAGTATTAACCAGTTTGCATCCCATCCACTTGACTGACTTTTTTTCCAGAGGGACGGACTACCACAATCTGTCTTGTGCAACTAAGAAATATGACAATCATGGCATTTGTTTTTAAATTACGACTACCAAAGATGTTTATCACAGTGTAACCACAAATGGATCAACGAGCTTGCCAAAGTTCATTTCATTCCGTGGGTATCATAAGAGGCAACTAAGAAAAATACAAGTAGAAAATAGTACCTTACGGAATACAGAAAACGCGATATAATTCCAACCCGTCTGGCCAGCTTGGTCTAGTAAGCCAAATCCTCCTACTAACACACAATGCTTTTGTGATGCAAACTAGGAGGGGCCTATATCCAGCAGTGGACTACAAAAGGCTGTATAATGATATACACAGGTGATGAATTCTAGACAAGATTGCCTCCGTGGTCTAGTGGATAGCGTATGCGACTGCTGAGCGCAGGTTCTGGGTTCGATTCCCGGGTTGGGCAAAAGTGTTACTGGGTTTTTCTGAATTCTCAGTAGCAACACGAAGTCAGTGTGTTCGGTAACGGCAATAGGCTTGCCCTATTACGTGGGACCTAAAAATTCATGGCAAAATGTGGGTGTAATATATATATATATATGAATTCTGTAATTTGAGTATTCCAAACTAGGCAACTGACAAACATACTTGTCTTCACTCGCGTCCTGAGGGAACTACTTCGCGTACCCGAAAAACCCAAATATCTTACGGACCTCTATTTTTTCTAAAACAAAATATAGCTTATGTTACTCGCAGATAATGTAGCTTTCTAATGGTGAAAGATTTTTTAAAATCGGTCCAGTACTTTATGAGTTTATCCATTACAAACAAACAAACAAAAATACAAATTTTTCCTCTTTATAATATTAGTGTAGACATACATATTAACGCATTACATATATAAACGCAGATGCAGAACAAATCATCGTATTTATTATATAAATAGTTGGCGCAAACAAAAGGTAACTGATGAACTGATAAAATTTGGACAGCGATTAAAAATACTTTAATCTGTGCCCGTGTCGAGTATCGAGTAAAACACAATATTCGTGAAAAATACAATAATTTTCAATTCAGATCTGTTGTAAGACTTTCATTTTGGCGCCAAATGAAAGCTAGCAACGACATTCGAGGGTCAATAAGTCACAAAACAGCTTTAATATGTATGTAACACGGCGGCACGGCGGCGCACGCCGGTTTCTCGGATTTGCCTTTATTGAATTACTACTATATTAATTACCACAGCAGAATTAACATTGCTGACCTCAATTTCGCGATTCCAATATAAATGTGAGTGCAGGAAGATACGATGGTGCGAAAATTTCATAACATTATGTATATGTACATACCCGCCGATTTTCGTACTGGCAACTGTTCATGCAGTTTACATATTTTTAGAGTTAGCAACACCAAATATACTCATTGGGTCGGGTTTCAAAACGCGTCGCCTGAATTTGAGGGTATTGATAGTGTAGGGGGCTTAAGGGAGTTAGTTTTAATCCCCTAAAAGTAATTTTGGCTGCCGGAGTTGCGTCTAAATATTTTTAAACAATTTCTAAAAATTCTTAAATACTTCGGTAATTATGCAAAACGGAACGTTGTTTTCATACTTTAGTAAAGTTTTACAAATGTCAATTTTAGGTTTTATGTGAAAAACGTGAAACGAAACGCAAACCCGCCATCTTGGAATGATTATATTGACAGCTAATGTCAAATTTGTACGTCATAAGCGTCATTGCTTTCGAGTACCTAGGGTTAGGTGCGACTGTAATAAGTAACTAAATAGGTTATGTGAGGTTCTCTTTTGACCCTTATCCCGAAAATAGGAGCCCTGCGAAGCAGGGCTCCGTCAACCTTAGTTTATTAAACTGGTGAAATTAGTGAAATTATTAGTGTGAAGAATGTGTAAGTTGGCAGTGCCATACACACCGATGTTTGGGGATATTTTTTTTCAGAGAAAACCAAGTATTTCCGGCAAGTGAAAATGGTGAGGGGGGTTCCGAGACCTCCCCTCCTCCCCCCAATCACTCACAACTCCTAAAAATGGCGACGTGTTTCGAAACCTTAACCTACTTATTTTTTTATCAGCAGTAAAAATATTAATAACTTAGTGATTCTATGTGTATACGGCCCGGATAGCTCAGTCGGTAGAGCATTGGACTTTTAATCCAAGGATCCAGGGCTCAAGTCCATGTTCGGGCGACTAACATTTTGTAATACAAAAATGTTCGGAATAAGTCTATGTAGTCCGTTAAAGTTAAATATAAACATAAAAGTTATAAATATAGTATATAATCACTTTAAAACATATTTTTTTAGCATAACCACAAATTTGACGACAAAAGTTTTGCCCAATAAAAATGTGTTGTTTAAGTGCTCATTAGTTACTTTGATATAGTGTGTTGCATGATTGTAAAAGAAATTGAAGTAAGTCGTATAAAATTCTTGAAGTTGAAGATCCTGTCCTTATTTCAGCTTCTTCTTGTCATTTTGTAGTTTCGTAGTTTGAAAACTAAGCTAAGTTTGTCTACTACATATAACGTTTCTCGATGAGTCAAAGTGCAGCAGCACAAAACTTTATTTGCTGTCTTTTTTCCTTTTCTATAATGAAAGGCAAGAGAGATTGCGAGGAGGGAAATGGATTCCTTTATGCAAATAAATAATACATTATATTTTATCGTCAACAATATGTTAAATAATAGGTAGTAATTGTTATAAAATGGTGTTTTAGGTATGGTATAATATTAGGTACAGGAATTGCTTTATAATACTATTTATTGCTCTGGCTCGGTATTTTTTTAAATATGAACGCCAAAATAGCTTTATTTTTGGGGAAAATAACGTGTGACGTGTTAAGTAACACACTGAAGTGCCTTACGCTAAAAAACTTTATTCTGTCACTAAAATACTAATTGCATACCAAATATGTCGATCTTTCCACTTAATATCATTTAATATAAAAACTGACTGCCTCCGTGGTCCAGTGGATAGCGTATGCGACTGCTGATCGGAGGTCCCGGGTTTGATTCCCGGGTCGGGCAAAAGTGTTATTGGGTTTTTCCGAATTCTCAGTAGCAGCACGGAGTCTGGTCATGTGCCCGGTAACGGCAATAGGCTCGCCCCCTATTACGTGGGACCTAAAAATTAATGGTGAAATGTGGGTGTAATATTACACCTCTGCCTACCCCTTCGGGGATTACAGTGTGACGTTATAATCGTTGCGCTGGCCCCTACCACTTCTCCTGCCGGCCGTTCCCCTCCCAGTGGCAAATAAGTACGGCGGTGCGACAGCGAACGCGCTCTTTAGGACCCTCGACGCTGTTCAAGATAAGTGCCTTCTCTACTGGAGCACTGAAGCCTTGTCAGCCTGCCTGCCTACCCTGCCCTGAGTCTTAATCTTAGCTCAAAATCTAGTTGCTACCGGGTTATATTGTGTAACGCTTCCAATTAAACTATATTTTGTAACGAAAAATATGCGTATCTAATTTATCTCTCTACACACACCAATAAACGTTACACTGGCGCCCAACGTGGGGCGTGTGTCTATAAAAAAATATATATATATAAACTGTCTCGTCCGCTCGGGCAACATATCCACTCAGAAAACGTAATAGGCTATGTTAGGTTTTCTTGTGACCCTGCACCCAAAAATAGGAGTCCTGCGAAGCAGGACTCCATCAACTTAGTTTATTTAATTATTTGGTTGGTCAGTAAAACTAAAATTTAAATGATTCTTTAATTGAAAGGATTATTTTTATTATTAGAGATTTGCAAAGTTCAATAACCATGTGTTCGTTATGAAATATTTTAGTGGATATATAGAGTGGTGCAGTTAGAAATCAGAGATAAATTGAAGTACTACCCATTTTTAACCATGGCAAATAATTTTGTTGTATACTGTTTGTCGAATATGAACCACTTCAATTTCCGAGTGCTTCTCAAATATGTTGACCGCATCACGAGCGCTTTTAGTTGAGAAATACGCTATGAAATAGTTTCAAAATCTTACAAAGTTCATTTAGGAATTTCCATGTAGTAGATAATTTCGGAAATTGTTCAAGTTTACATTTTCGTGCAATGGAAACTTATGTACGGTGCTCAATTTCGAATGCTCAACGGTGCGGTGTTGTCACAATATTTGCTTGTTGTGCTGCAATGCGCCGCGCGTCACACGGAAATTTTTCGAAGCTTTATGTAAAATTTAGATATGCCGCGCATGTGCAAAGTAGGTCAAAGGAACGAATATGGAACAATTTCTGGAACCGGATTGTGGGAACTGGCACATTGTTGTATAAAAGTTAACTTCAGTTTGTTTGGCATGACGAATGTTATAAACTCTTTATAGGTTTTTTGCGTGCCTTTCACAATACTTTTTTTTTTTTTTTTGTTTTACGAGGTGGAAAATCCCTTCGGATCTCCGACTCTTGGGGGAAATAAGAGCCGGAGTATGTGGTGTTTCCACTAAAAACCGCCTCGACTTCCGCCATGTACCCGTGTGTCGGAGGGTGGGGCATCACCAAAGCACTCGTCGCCACCCTCCGACGGGTATTGGCCCGCCAGATGGTCAGGCGGGCCCCGAACAAAACCCCCTTGGCGACGGATTAAGGTGTTGGACTCCGCCGCCAATACACCCAGCGGCCGCAGAGGATAGGGAGGACGGCAAGGCAACACCGCATCTCCTCTTCCTCTGCGGCCCCACCGCGACGCATCGAATGGTGCGCCCCCAATTGGTCGCGAGAGATAGGGCGCGCGGCAACGCAACAACGACACGCCTCTCCTCCCGCGACCGCACCCGACTGCGAGGGACAGACAGAACTGTCCCCCGCACCCGCACCGTTGGACGCATCCTGCGCAGGCCCCTCCAAGCCCACGCGGAGCGTCCCCTCCTGGATCCCTCTTAGCTTCACCGCGGGTGACCAATCCACGGTTACTGAGCCCCCCCACCACGACAAGGTGGAGATCCCACGGGGGGGCTTTCGCAATACTGGATATTCGCAAATTGACTCAACAATAAAATTATAAAATATCATCGCTTCTCTTATGATAAATATAAACATGTCCTCGCTTGTTTCATAATTATACTAAAAGTATATGCTTTTAGGTACATATTAAATAAATTAATGTTTTGTGAGCAAATTTGAAGTTCACACATTTCTTCCGTGAATTCCTAAACTATTAATGTATTCTATTGTTTGAGTCTGTAAAGGCTTCCGGTCTCCCACTATATCGCCGTGAATAATTATATTGTATTCTATATTATTTACCACTTAAGGTATTTTTTAGGTCTAGTCATAACATTTATATTATTTCTATTGTAACCCGCACTTATTTACTACTAATGAAAATCTCTAGGTAACATGACGATAGGGTAAATGGTTTCGCTAAAGAAACATCATATCTTGGTGTAGAAATTTAAAATGTTTATTTGTTTATTAGACTTGGGAGTATATTAAGGTTATAATGAACCATTTTAAATTAAAACTAAACCTAAAACAAACCCGGAAATCTTTTCTGCGCATTTTATTCAAAACATGACTAAATATATTGTTATTACATTTGATGCAGGCTATCATAACTGTTTATATCCATGGATCTGATACATTAAAGGGGTACATACTTAAAGAAAGTATGGCTCATCGTGAAATTCACTGTGACTATTAGTCCGCATAAAAAATAATGTTTTTAAAATAAGGTTCAATTTTATCAAGACCAAATGAAAATTATTTATTAATTGTTCATTCTTTAGAGCAGGAGCCTAAACTCCAACTTTCTTTTCAGTTTGCTTAGGTTCGCTTTCAGCGTAAGCATAAAAAGCTGCTTTAAAATGGGGTAATATTTTAAAATATGGTATCGGATGTCATAGGAGTACAGTATATTTATATTTTAACAAATTATATTGAATGTCTGATTTGATTTTTATGTGTCAATCATTATGTAACGTTAAATAAACTGAGACCCTTAAATATGGTATAATTTGATAATAATAGGAAAGAAAACGATATCTGCGATATCAGATGAGGACATTGTAATTTTCCGAAAGCAGTACTAACGATGAAATAATTTAAAGTTACAAGTAAATTGACAACATAATTTAATTTGAGTAATAGGTAGTAATCGTATTTGGTGGCGTAAACACTCTAGTTTAATCCAGACTGCCTCTGCGGTCCAGAGGGTAGTGTTTGCGTCTGCTAATCAGGAGGTTCCGGGTTCGATTCCCGGGTTGGGCGAGTTTTTTTTTTCGAATTATGAGTAACATCACATAGTCTGGCAATGTAACGGCAAGGGGCTTGTTTCCTATTACGTGGGACCTAAAAACCATAACGTGGCGAAATGTGGGTGTAATATTACATTTCTACCTAAATCTTCGGAGATACAGGTCTATAAAAAAAAATTGTAATCGTATTACGTAGCATAAACTCTCTAATTTAATCCATATGTATAATTAATTAAGAAAACCAAACAACGACTATTATTCGCGTTAACTTAACTTATTTACGGTATAAATACCTATTTGTTGTTATTTAAACACCGCCGCAGTGATAAATCTCAACAGTGTGTAGACGTCATTAGTGTAGAGTGTCGTAGTACCAATATTGCGAACTTAAATAAAGGCCAAGTGAGGGTAGGTGCCGAAACCCGCACTTCCACAAGACGGCGCTGAGCTCTCATCAGTCTCTCCCCGACCAAGCTCGGTGCAAGACGAGCGAAACGTCGGAAACAAATAGGTATTTATACCGTAAATAAGTTAACGCGATTAAGACCCGCTAAATTATTTTGTATGATGTATACAAACCGCGAAAGTTTAAAATCGATAACTACTATTAGTACATATCGATTTTAAACTTTCGCGGTTTGTATACATCATACAAAATAATTAGTAGTTTTTAAATTAATCAGATGACACATTCACATCACGAATCTTGATCGTACACGGCAATAGAATATGTGTGAATGATGTGTGACTGTGTTCCTTTCGTATCAACCAATTTAATGTTAGCCAGTAACCACGGCGTATAAACCGACCGTAAAACTTGGTTCGCCCGATACAATCAAAATGTTTCATATCAACGGGCGTGATTTAAAAAGTTTCTTTGTTTTTGTTTGAACTGATTGTAAGTGACAAATAGCTGGTTATGAGAATATGACTTGTGAATTGATTTTAAGTTTAGCTATGTTACGAAAGAAACAGTTCAGTGGAAAGACAGTTACGCAAAGGGTCTCAGGTTCAACTTCGTGGCGCGCTACGCTCACTTTCCAAAGTTATGAGCGTTTTTAATAGTTAATTAGCGGTAAAGAATATCATCTAGAGGAAACCTTCATGTGGACAAAACGTGAAGGTTTCCTTACGAAAAAATAATGCACTCGAAAGGTACATATATGAAGTCTACCAACCCGCTCTTGAACAGCGTAGTATTAAGACCTAACCCTGGATAAGCTGAGTCATAAGCTATATATTAATTTTCCGCTAACTGTAATCGACATTTTCTTCATTTAAATAATGTCCAAAATCAATTAACACAACAAAATTGAAGCGACTACCAGTGCATACGCGCGCGCGTCAGTCATGTCACCCGCCAGTCGCTGACATGCTCTGCGCTGCGCTTCACTATATGTGCGCTAGTCCTAAAGTACTAAACGCGCATGCTAGAGTTAGATCAGTACTTTACCTTTTGCTCCTTTTGAGTCGGTTTCTCACGTGACACGTGTATACCGATGATAGGCACTTCTCTTAAGCCCGCTTCCTACAGTGCGTAGTTTTGCGTACGGACGCGCGCGGCATCTTTGAACCTACAACGTTAGCCACGCCACTATGATATGCGTAAGGTACATAATCCACAAAACTATACATAAAATGAGGCAATATCATATCTATAACGGTTAAATAATTTTTATTTAATATAATAATAATAATATTCTACCACATTCACACAACACCATCTAGTCCCAAACTAAGCAGAGCTTGTACTATGGGTACTAGATAATGGATAAACATACATAAAATTATACTTATTTTTGTAAATACATTCTATATATTAATACGTGAAGCAAAATTTTGTGATCCCTTTTTGCGAGAAATGCGCGAACGGAGGATTATGAAATTTGGCACACTTATTGCTTACATGTGGTAGATGTGCAGAATGCTATTTTTTTATAAAATATTCATTAGAAATATATGATTTTAATGAAAATGTACGTTACCACTACTACCATATATTTCGCACACACACATGCATAAGTAATATCGTATACGTATGCAATATTACTTTTTAATTTACGGTTATGGACCCACAGACGTTTAAACTGAAAAGAGGTTAATAATACATGACGTAGGTATATAGGTATATACTTTTTGTTCAAGGTCTGTCCTATTCTGCCTAAGCGAGTTTGTATTTTTGAAGTTATACTTCTTTAGGCACGTTATGAAAAAATTGGGCAAGTGCGAGTCGGGCTCACGCACGAAGGGTTCCGTACCATCATCTATAAAAGAAAATCACGTTCGTTGTATGTATACTTAAATACTTTTTAAGTTTCTACCTGTTTATTAAAATCGAGTACCAAATTGCTTAAAAATTACGTTTGTTGTATGGGAGCCCCCTTTATTATTTACTTTTTTTTATTTAATTATTTATTTTGAAATATAATATACAACTACATATTCTGTGATAATTTGAAGCGTCTACCTGTTACAGTTAGTAATTTAGAGCAATAAATACGAAAAGAAACACGTTTTTTGTATGGGACCCCCTTAATATTTTTAGTATTTGTTGTTATAGCGGCAACCAAAATACATAATTTGTGAAAATTTCAGCTTTCTAGCTATCACGGTTTATGAGATACAGCCTGGTGACAGACAGACAGACAGACGGACAGACAGACAGCGGAGGCTTAGTAATAGGGTCCCGTATTTTACCTTTTAGGTACGGAACCCTAAAAATGATGACAGTGAAAGTTTACGATGCGCGCGCCACACGAGTGAAGTCAAGGGAGAAGTTTTTAGTTTCTACATTAACAAGATGGCAGACGGGATATTTTTAATAAAAAAATATGGGTATCATTTTCGGGGTTTTCATGGATTCTGGACACGACAATGACATCTATTTGGAAATCCAAGATGGCGGACGGGAGATTTTTAGTAAAATTAATATCTTTAACATGATAGGTATATTATGTCTGTTGAGAGTAATATTAAAAATAACCCCAAACATTTCTGGAGGTATATAAAATCGAGAACCAACTCAAATAATATTCCTTCTACCGTTAATTATGGTTCTAAAATAGCCAGTGGGGGAGAAGCCATTTGTAATGTTTTTTCCGACTATTTTTATTCCACGTTTTTACAATGTTCGACGCCTACAACGAACTTTGATTCAATTGAATATAGCGATACTGTATCAGAGATTCATAGTGTAAATATTGAACTGCATGAGATAGCTAAATTGTTAAAGTCATTGGATAAGAGTAAGTCAGCTGGACCTGATAACATACCAGTTCTCTTTCTAATTAATTGTGCTGATACTATTTCTTTACCAATCAGTTTATTGTTTAAGAAGTCCCTATCCGTGTGCGTCATGCCTCCGCTATGGAAATCAGCGTTCATAACCCCTATACATAAGAAGGGCTCTAAAACTGACGTTGAAAATTATCGCCCCATCTCAAAGTTGTGTTTAGTTGCTAAAACTTTTGAGAAAATAGTTCACACTTAATTATATATGCCGCATTAAAAATTTCTTTTAATGAATTTCAGCATGGCATCATGAGGGGACGGTCAACTGTCTCCAACCTAATCTTATTTCATGACTACATCACAGACAGCATGAGCCAGGGTAAGCAAGTCAAGCAAGCAAGACGTAAGCAAGATGTCCTTTACACTGATTACAGCAAATGTTTTGATAGAATTGATCATTCGACACTAATCCACAAGCTAGAAGCAGCAGGCATACGGGGTGATCTGCTAAGATGGTTTATATCTTATATAACCAATAGATCTCAGGCTGTAGCGGTGAATAACTTCCTATGTAGTTGGGTTACGGTGCCGAGCGGTGTTCCCCAGGGCTCATTGTTGGGTCCCTTATTGTTTGTAATCTTTGTAAACGACATCGGCCAATGCTTCCATTCTTCTAAACTACTCTGTTTTGAGACGATATGAAAATATTCGCCTCTATTTCCTCTCAAACAGACGTTCAGGCACTCCAGTTAGATCTATTACGCCTTGACGATTATTGCGTTAGAAATAAATTAGACCTTAATCCAACCAAGTGCTCCATTGTCACCTTTACCAGAAAGAAGTGCATTGTATCCTCTCAATATACCCTGAAGGGACACACTCTGACAAAATGTCATACTATTCGAGATCTCGGTATTATGTATGATTCAAAGTTATTGTTCGATGTACACATAGATAATATTGTTAAGAAGGCATCACAGGCATTAGGATTTATAATGCGAGCGTCTTCCTGTTTCCGAGAAGCGAAAACATACAAAATACTCTACTGCACGTACGTTAGGAGTATACTGGAGTATGGGTCGCAGATCTGGAATCCTAGGTATGACAAGTATATCGATAGATTAGAAAACGTACAGAGAAAGTTCTTAAAATACCTCTGCTATCGTATTAAATATTATCATTATAAGTCTGACAATTACTTAAACATATGCGCCAAATTCCATCTTCTACATACATACATACATACATAGACTCACGCCTGTTTCCCGGAGGGGTAGGCAGAGACTACGGAACGCCATTTGCAACGATCTTGACATACCTCACTTGCTTCACTCACTCCCATCAAGTTTCTCATGCATGCTCTTCTGTTAAGGGTACTTCTGACTTGTCCTTTTTTCAGGATGTCTCCATTCTGGTCAGAGAACGTTCTCCTAGGTCTTCCCCTTTGTCCTGTCCCATTCAGACTAGCCTGATATATCTTCTTTGTCAGTCTATCGTCATCCATCCTCTCCATGTGCCCAAACCATCTTAACATGCCTTTCTCAATGCTTGTCACTACATCTTCTTTTACCCCACACCACTCTCGTATCACACAATTCTTTACTCTGTCGGTCAAAGACACACCACACATACTTCTCAGTGCTCTCATTTCTACAGCATTTATTCTACTTTCAAATCTCTTCTGCCATACCCAACTTTCACTACCATACATACGGGTAGGCACTAACACACCTCTATGTACAGCCAAACGTGCCTTTTTGGACACGTTTTGACTGTTCATAAACGCCTTCAGAGCTCCATTCACACAATTACCTGCATTAACTCTCCTTTCAATATCTGCTTCATTCTTACCATCTCTTGTAAACAACGTACCTAAGTAAACAAACTCATTCACTTGTTCCACTCGCTGTCCATCGATCAAAACATTACAAGCCGTAACGCATTCCTCCTTTTCAAAAACCATAACTTTCGTTTTACTTACATTCACTTTCATTCCTGTCCTTTCTAACGCACGATGCATGATTGTTACCATCTCCTGCAACTCCTCCGTTGAAGATGCAAGTATAACCTGATCATCAGCATAAAGGAGGCATTTGACGAGTAACCCTGAATGGGTTACTCGTCCTTAATCCGCAGTCACTATGTTTTAAATCTTGCAAACAACTGTCCATGAAGAGGTTAAACAGCCACGGCGACGCTACACATCCCTGTCTAACACCTTTATCGATGGTAAACCAGTCAGTGTATGCCCCGTTAATCCTCACACAAGCTCTAGAATCCTCATAAAGGGATTTCAGAGCTCGAATGAGGCTGCTGTCCACCCCATTCATTGACAGCACCGACCACATTTCATTCCTCACCACTTTATCGTAAGCCTTTTCCAAATCCACGAATGCGCAATAGACCTTTTGAACTTTGGCCAAAAATTTTCCGGCTATGCTTCGCAAGGAAAAAACCTGATCCGTGCATCCCATACCCTTTCGGAATCCCGCTTGTACATCCCATATTTTCTTGTCGGTCACTTCCATAACTCTTTCAATAAGTACCTATGCATACAATTTGCCAACAATGCTGAGAAGGCTAATGCCTCTATAGTTTTTGCAGTCTTGTTGCGAGCCTTTTCCTTTATAAAGAGGCACAACTACAGCTGTGGTCCAGTCATTAGGTACTCGGCCGGTGTTCCAACACAAGTTATATAACCGCTGCAACTGACCAACTATGATGCCCTGTCCAGCCTTCAGCATTTCGACTGTAATCCTATCATATCCTGCAGCCTTACCTACTTTCATACTTCCCAGTGCCTTCACGATCTCATCCACGCCAATAACGCTTTCATCATTGCTATCATTACAATTCACTTCAGCTATCGGTGTCTCTATCGCCGTTCTTTCGAATAAACTTTCAAAATACTCTTTCCATCTCTTCAGCACGCACAATTCACCATTTACTATACTTCCATTCTCGTCTCTGATGGATGTGTGTTCTGAGGATTGAGTTCTTCCTCGAACTGCAAGAACGGATTTCCAGAAAAACTTAATGTTCCTCTGGAAATCGTCAGATAATCTGCTATCAAACTCATCTTTCTTTTCCTCTTTTTTCCTTTTAACCATTTCTTTCACTATTCTTTTTGACCTAACAAACTCCTTTTTTGCTTCATCTATGTCTACACTCGTTGCTTTTCCCATTCTTTCATTTGCTCTGGCAGCCAACCAATCTGACCAAGCTTTCTTCTTCTCTGACACTGCTGATTGTACATCCTTGTCCCACCATGTATTCTTAACCTTTCGTATTTTCCTTCTCTTGATCATACCACATACTTCAGACGCTACACATACTACCTCTTCTTTAAAGGCCTGCCATAATTCTTCCATATCATTTATGCCATCGAATCACTCAAATCTTGCTATCAATCTTCGTTTATACTCATCTTTCACATCTTTCTCTTGTAGATTTTCAACTTTTATTCTTTCCAAGACCCTATTTTCATGATGCTCTCGGTGTCGCCATCCTTTAAAGAGCCCACTTATCCGGCTCAACACCAAGAAGTGGTCTGTGTGGATGCCGATACCTCGATATACTCTTGTATCCAACACATTCTTTCTCAATCGTTCATCTACTATCACAAAATCAATCATACTTCTTCTAACATTTTTCGCCTCTCGCGTATACATATGTATCCTTTTATGATCAAACATGGTGTTTGTCACACAAAGGCTCCACTCCAAACAAATCTCAAGCAGTGCTTTTCCATTTTCGTTCACACTCTCATCACCAAATGCACCTAACACCCTTTCAAATCCATCTCGCTTTACTCCCACCCATCCATTGAAATCCCCTAACAAGATCAATCTTTCATTATCCTTGCAGTTCCTCAAAATCTCTCTTAAACTCTCCCAAAACTCCTGCCTTTCGTCTTGCTCATGTTGTGACATACCCGTAACTATATTGACCGGGGCGTACACCCCACAATAAAGAGACGAGTAAGTCCTACTTTCATTCTCATCCACAGTAGCCTAGCATTTACACATTCAGGCTCTTTTACGCACTCATTCATTCGTGCAGACAGTACTACACCAACTCCCTTACAGGCTCTGGTGGTTCTATCTACCCCAGACCAATACGCCGTATATGCACCATGCTTGGTGGTGTCACACCCTTTTCTTTTTGTTTCATTCACACAAAGAACATCAATCTTTCTATCATCCATCATCTCACATACTTCATCCAATTTGCCGTTCATTCCTCCACCAACATTCAATGTCGCAAACCTGCTTTCCGTAGGCCGCTTTTCGCCCTCGCGGGAAACGAGACGTGACGGGTTGCGAACCGTGTCGCCGCCGTATGGAGAAGAATAAGTTTTTGTTCCCATAGCGTTCCCACGAGATTTAGGGATCTAGATGGTCCATCCCCGCAGAGCCCTTTACGGGGGTAAGGCGGAATATCAGCTGTGCCCTGTGACCACCAACACAGGCACCCTCCGTTTACGACCAGCTTGCCCTCTGGCCACGAATCCCTCGACACGGGTCGGTTCACACCTTAGATCGGGGTTTTGTTTCGGGTATGCTATTTGAAAGTTGGTTTAAATTCGGAGTTTTCCTTCTCCTAGACAGGTTGCCAACCAAGGCTAACGAGGCCCATCTCCCCGAACGTTTGGTTTAATTTCGGAGTTTTCCTTCTCCTAGACAGGTTGCCAACCAAGGCTAACGAGGCCCATCTCTCCATCTTCTACCTTTGTATAAGCGGAGGGATATTGCTGATATAACATACTTACAAATTTTTTTGTCTAATTCTATTAATAGCTCAGAACTGTTGTCTATGGTAGGTTTAAATGTACCAGTAAAATCCTCACGTCATCATACTCCACTACACCTACCTCTCGTACCTACAAACTACCGGCAGGATAGTTTTATGTGGCGCGCAGGCAAGGCGAAGAGTCTCATGCTCTACCGACTGAGCTAGCCGGTTCTGGAGTGGCGGCCACGTACCGGATGACGCAGCAGAGGTAGGCCCCCCGCAAGGTGGATCGACAATCTCGTCAAGATCGCGGGAGGCGGTTGGATGCGGGCAGCTCAAGACCGTTCTGTGTGGAGAACCTTGGGGGAGGCCTATGTCCAGCAGTGGACGTGGTTGGCTGATATGATGATGAGGCAAGGCACTTAACGCAGCTAGTAAATTGCATGATTTCGACTTCTTTGACGCGAGTCCGGCGAAGATGAGACAGATGCTAAGCAGAGATTTTTTTATGAACTACGTAGATTTTAGTTAGTTAATTGTATTTTATTCTTTTGTTGTTTTGTTTTTTGTTGTATTGTATTTTATTGTAGCTTTCAATGCACATGGTTTATGTATACCTAGTGAATTGTTTCTAACCGTGAGGACCTTTAATTGGCCACATGTCACATATACATACCATTGTTATTCAATTTAATAAGGCCATTGGTCTTCTTATAAATTAAATAAATAAATAAATAAACATCATAATATAATTGGTCCAATTATCATTTGGCAGCGTAAAACGCTGCCAAATGATGTGTCAACTTTTTTGAAGTTATAGTTCTTTAGGTGCGTTCTGAAAAAAATATTAGAGTGAAATATACATAGGTACCTGTATTATGAATAATTGAATAGTCCATTCAATTATTCATAATACAGGTTAGACTGATGTATAAATACGTGAAACAAAAAAAAAATGTTATCCCTTTTACCACGATAATATTTAAACAGACCCATAGACTTTCAAACTAAAAATAGTTCAAATATAACATTATTTTATACATATACTTTTTAGAATAGCATTTTACAGTATTAAATTAATTTTAGAATAAAACAATTTAATGTACTTAAAACTACAATTAAATTAAAAAAATAATATGCAGTACAAATAAAAAAGAAAATCTATGAATTATAAAAAGAATCCTATTTCATTTATGAATGTTTGTTCTATGCTGCCTAATAGATTTTGTACTTATTTATTACAATATATTTATCTTGGCAAATTTTATTTACACGTGCGATAGAGCACATAGATACATAAATATAGTAAGAATAATCCATTAATATTTTTTATTATTTAAATAAGACCTTTAAACTGAAAACAGATAAATAATTATTACATTTATGTACTTTTTTGTTCAAGATTTGTCCTATTCTACCTAATCAATTTAGTATTTTTAACCGACTCCAAAAAGAGGAGGAGGTTCTCAATTCGGCTGTATTTTTATTTTTTTATGTTTGTTACCTCATAACTCCGTTATTTATCGACCGATTTCCAAAATTTTTTTTTTTTGAAAGCATATACTTTCAGGTGGGTCCCATTTAAATTTTATCAAAATCAAGCCAATAGTTTCATTAAAAACTCAAATTTTATCAAAATCCATCCAATAGTTCCATTCAAAACTCCAAAAACTAAGTCATCCAAGTAAACGAAATTAAGCATTTACTGTGACTTTTCATCAGTGGACACTAGAATAGTCGCAATCAGCTGGCCTACTTCGGGCTTCATTACCAGGTATTGATGAAACCGGGAGGAATAAAAGGTTGGAGAGTAAATATATATATACAGGTTGTCACAAAACCTTTTTTTTAAGTTTTCACATTTTTTAATTCGCAATTAAAAACGCGCGCGTGTAGTGCTCTAAATACCTTCTTATCCATGGGCTCGTAGGGCATCTACAGAACATATTAGCGGAGTAAATGCATCGATTTTGTACCTAATTAGAAAAATTCCATACTAACTTTGAGCCTCAATATCTCCTGAACCAGTAATTTCCCAGGTATGGTGGCGAAGAAATGTTCGTAGTGATTGGTACAACATGTGATTTCAGTTTTCGTTAAGGGTCTTTTTACACTCTGTATAAAATTGCTTGGGCTTGATTCATCAACGCAGAGCCAAATCCACAGGGGCTCGAGACTTGCGATTTTGACATTCGATGCATTTTATGACGTAAGCACCCACTAAGGAAGGATTTTTATACATATTTTTGGTAAAAAAAATTAACACCCAATTTAGATTTTTTCAAATCTAACAACTAAGAGGTTGATATAGGGGTAGAAAGTTTGTATGGGAGGTCCGTAATTTTTAAAAAAAATAGCGTGTTATGTTGTGTGCAAACTTCTGGTTAGAAATTAAACAAATACGTGTTTTAGCGATTTCTAAAATCTACAGTTTAAAAGGGTGAAATAGGGGTTGAAAGTTTTTATGCGAAGTGAAATTTCATAAACTAGCTTCTGATTAGAAATAAGTGATCATGTATTTACGCGTTTTTGGAAATAGGGGTTGTATTTTTATATGGAAAGTCCATCATTACGCGCGAACGAAGCCGCCAACTGCTAGCTTATACATATAATAACTTTGATTATAAATCACAGAATAACTAATAGTAGTCCGGTTAAATTCAAAGAGCAGACGATGAGTACGTTCTTCAGTGTTTACACGATTTAATATTTTTCACTGTAAGCCCGCATTTGAGATAACCTCTTTTCACGTAGTTCACTACTTTCTCTTGAAATGGCCTTGGACAGAGATTCCCTACTTTGAGATAGATGTTTCTCCATTTCTTCGCTAGTTGTGGAGTGCTGCTCACATCTCTGGGCCAGAGCGCCAAAATATCAGCTTGATCCACTTGACTACCTACAGAGACGACCTGTTCGAATCGTCGATGATCCCGATCTCACGGCTAGACTAGAGTTGCTAGAGCAGCGGCGAGACTTTAGTTCTCTCTGCGTATTTTACCGACCCTTTCACGGAGAGTACTCCGAAGAATTGTTTAATTTGGTACCAGGGTCACCCTTCTACCAATGTACCACTCGCCGACGCAGTAGAGTTCACCCGTACTACCTGGAAGCGTTCTCATCTTGTACGGTGCGCCTCCAGCGATCTTTTCTACCACGTACGTGTAGGCTCTGGAATGAACTACCGGCTGCGGTGATTCCCGAGCGCTATAACTTGTCCTTCTTCAAACGAGGTTTAAAGAGAGCATTACTTTCACGGTAGGCAGCGGCTTTGCTGTGTATACCGTGACATTAGCGAAGTTCATGAGCAGTGGTTACCGTTTACCATCAGATGGGCCGTTCGCTCGTCTGCCACTAGCAGCAATAAAAAAAATGGTTTCATTTAAACCGCGCTGTCTCATATGGGTAGCGTGTTTAGTAGGTCTACCCATCTTTGATCGAGAGGAGAAGTGGCTGCGTGACGTTTAGGTTGACTCAGATACTCACCGGACACGGATGTTTCGGCGAGTATTTGAACCGAATCGGCTGCGAGGCGACGCCGGCATGCCACCACTGCGGCAGTGACCTGGACTCTGCCCAGCATACGCTCTCTGAGTGTCCTGCATGGGAATCCGAGCGGTGAGACTTGATCGCTGTTATCGGAGGCGATCTTTCCCCGCAGGCCGTCGTCCAGGCCATGTTGGCGGAAGACATCCGGTGGGATGCTGTGGTCTCCTTCTGCGAAGCGGTCATGCTCCAGAAGGAAGCCGCCGAGTGGGATCGCGAGAGAGCCGGTCTCGCTCGCAGACGCACGGCGTCGTGGTGGTGGCAATGGCCGCTAGACTGACTCTTCCTTAGGGCCGAGGGCAATCAGAGATGGCAATCTGGCTGCCCGACCACGAACGACCCCGAGAAGCCAGCGGTCTCGGATAGCCGAGGAACCACTGTACTCGCACAGTACGAGGCGCTACCTCGTACTGTGCGAGTGGGGGAGGACACTTCCAGAGACTGAACCCTACTTACGAGACAAGCGTAACGGGACCCAGGAGCAGCACACCCGCGTGCCCTGTGTCCCATTCTTTGCCCGCCACGCGGAGAGGCACTCGGCAAAAGAGTTTCCCCAGGTAAAAAAAAAGCCTGCCCATCTTTAATTTCGATAAATCAGATAACTGCAGAAAGGAAAATTCACTAAAAAACAGGAAATAAATTTTTTTTAACAAAAAATAACCGCCTCCAAAATCTGGAAAATGTGTGAAAATAGCACTAAAAAGTAAAAAATAAAGCGATACTTGAAACAAATTAAATTCTGAGAAGTTTTTACAAAAAGATCTCAAAATTTGAAAAACAAGGAAAATAGAATTATGTAAAGATGCAATACTAAAATGCAGCAATACCAAATCAAAGCTATTTCAATTAACACAAATTTCGTTTAAATAACTCTAAAGAACCACAATCCACTGCAATACAATAATTACCTACATACAAGCGCATAAAAAAATGGATATCGGAGACAACCGTCAACAACGTCTGCCCTCACACGTGTGCCCTGCCCGCGTTCGGGTCGGTCACTTAATAACATCTTTAATTCTTAATCTCAGCTGGCACCGACTCCAAAAAAAAGTATAATTGTATATTATAGTCCTAACAAAATATTTTTTTCTAAGTACTTAGTCCAAAAACATAATATACTTATCTGATTTCTGGTGATAGGTATTTAATTTAGTTTGTTAGTCATATAAAAATATGTATTGTGTCAGGTATGTGCATTAAGCGGTTGATACGTATAACTCGTATAAGTATATAATATTCAGTTGAATAGGTGATGTTTATAAGTAAATTGATCTAAAAAACCGGAATTTATTTTTTACTTTTTAGTGCTATTTTCACACATTTTCCAGATTTTTGGAGGCGGTTATTTTTTGTTAATTTTTTTTTATTCACAATACATAACATATTTATCTTGGCGTATAAATTAATAAAATACTTACATCGCAATAAAATACGTACGTTTTGAAATATAAACTTATTAATTATTACATATATGTATGGTACTTTATTAATAATTATTATAAGTTTCTGACAAAGTGTAAAATATAAAAAAATATCCGTAAGAAAAAACAAACTTGCAGATGTCATCAAGTTTGAATTCAGAACGCTGCGCTGCACGCGAGAAATTTTTCTTTCATTCTATGGTTGTGTAAATTTAGTTGAAAATCTATTATTGAGCTATTTGTGAATTATAATTTAAAATAAAACATTAATCAACTGTGTGTCGAAGGAGAAAGGATTAAATAATTAGATAAGAAGAAGTATGGAAGTAAACGACATACTGCGCAAGGGCAAGAGAATGTGTAATTAGATTTATTTTTTAATAAGTATCCAGTTTTTATCAATTAGGTATGTGTTATTTATCTCTTTTTTGCTTGCTGCCTTACCAGTAAAACATGTTGTCTCTTATTATATGCTATTGTAACAACTCACTACCATGTTTTAGCAAAATAAATTAATTTGAATTGAATGACATTTTTATGAAGTCTTTAAGTTAATATCTATTTTCAAAGTTTCATTTTACTAAGAAAAGTATTGAATAGCCGTTCCAGTAATTTCATAAAAGTTTTTCTTTATTCGTACTGTGCGGGGAAGTCTGTGATTGTAGTCTTGACAGTCCCTACAATGTTAATAATGTAGACATTTAACATTTTAATAAATTATGGTTGAATTTCGACCACTGGGCGACCTCTAGTACATAGAAATATATATAGAAAAGCAAATAGTCAGATAAATCAAATCAGACACGATCACTTCTTATTTACCGTTACGTTCTATAGATAAATTGTGTGTATATAAACAGTATTCAATATGTATGAGTACAGTTTAATGTAGTAAATTAATGCAATTGTTTATGCGATTTAAAGGATTAAGTCTGAAATTACATTTATCTCTGTTAATGTACTGTTAATTTAACCAGCAGCAAAAGCCTACTGGAGAGACAAAAATCTGTTACGCAGAACTTCATACGTTCATACCCTCCCTTCGTTTGAACCCAAGAAATTTTGCGTTTGATTTGTTATTCAGGAAACAGCTCAAGTCTACCAATCCGCACTTCGTCAGACTTACCCTTCTTGGCGTATATGAGATAGTGAAAGTGAGCAGAGACCCGTCCCCAACAGTGGGACAAAATACCAAATACTAGAACAACAGGTTGGGTATGAAGTGCAAAAGATATTTTCTATATGAGCTCTTCATTGAAAATAGATAAAACTTCTTTATTTTTTTGAGCAGCTCATTCATAACGAAACCACCTGAGCACTGATAACTTCGATAGATCTAATGTGAAAAGATTCCACGGATATTGTTGATGAATTTTAAATAGCTTTCTTGGTATAACACCATAGACAGAGTATTATTACCTACTCCTCTAATCTGTCACTCGGTATATTAAAAAAATGTCACTGAAAAGTTCAGCTACTACTTAAAAGCATATTCAAAATGTACAAAGTACAAAAACTGATTTTCTTTTATCTCGTGAGGATTCAAGTAGAAGACTCACTTATCTGGGGCGTGGGGCACTGGAACAGGAAAGACGTTCTTATAAAAAAATCAAGTGAACTGATGTTACAGCAGGTTACACAGATTGGCGCTCTAACTGCAGTTCCAGCACGACTAGTAGGTGGCTCTACATAAACAGTCTGTTCAAAGTACCAGTTTGTGTAACTCTGACAAAACATGTACCATCAGCGAGGAGAGACGACATTCACCTATATTTTAACGCCTCTTCTTTTCAGGAAATTAAGTACATAAGGGTAATGCGTCAACAGTGGCAAAATGTAGAGTTCTTGGTTTCCTTTGGTAACCCTTTGGCGGCATAAATGTTATGCTCTTGTGCGACCTCATGCAGCTTCCGCCAGGTAGTTATGATTAGTATTTGTTTACAATAAAGTCTTTTCTGCTCCAGCGCCCAACGCTTTTACAATCAAACATTATAATTAAAAGTACATAGTTTACACTTCAACCCAGAGATAGAGACAACTTGAACGATCCATAATTATTTTTTGTTTTTACGTGGATTTATAAAAGCGTGTTTTTCTAGTGTTTTTTAAACTATTAATTTATTTCATACTTTTTGGTCTTGATAACGAAATATTTTTAACATTTATACATTTATTTTAAGTAGGCGAATGAGCCCGCATTCTCTCCATCTCCACCAGTGCGTCTGTATTGTATGGTGTTTTACCTGTTGGCTTAGAACAATCTAGCTCTTCAATCTGGACACCACCAAGTATTTTACTCTACTTAGGGCCACATACGCCTGTCCAACCGCAGAAGTACGGGTCCCTAAGTACACCACTGCGTGGTCTACAATATTTAATTGATTTGTTATATCCTTGAAATCTAATCGTGTTCAAAGTCCATTACTTGATATTTCTCACAGTTGCAAACACGACTATGATACGATATTCCATCATGGCATGCCATTGCCTATCTTCCGGCTTCATCATTAGACCTTGAAATCTAATCGTGGTCAAAGTTTATTACAAGACTTTTCTAGGAAGTCCAAAACAGCTATGACATGATTTCTATCATGAAGTTCCAGTTCATATCTTCTGGCTCCATCATCAGATCAGTTCGACGGTATCATATTATTGTATTGTCATCAGCACTACATACAGCTACCAATTTTCATTTCGCTACGACCCTTGGAAGATGGTTAAATTAGTTAGCTTAGATGCCATTACATAGTTAGTTACATACATGTCGACCTAATAAAAGCGTGTTAAAATGGATTTGCGTCGAGAACATTTTCGCGCTATGATTTTTTTACGATTTTAAGTGTCGCCTGAAACCGGACGAATCGTACGATAGACTTCAAATGGCATTCATATATGAAGGCCCTTTTAAGGCAACCGTGTATCGTTGGTATAATGAATTTAAGCGTGGTCGACTTACTTTGGGGGATGAAGAAAGAAGTGGTCGCCCTTTGAAGAAAATGTGGTAGCAGTGAAAAATTTGATCCAAGACAATAGACGAGCTATATACCAAGAGATTCAGCATATACTGCAGATTGGATCAAGCCTTCACGAGATTCTATACATGCATCTACGGGTGCGGAGGATAGTTTCACGCTGGGTGCCGCACAATCTCACCGATGTTCAGAAGCAGGCAAGGGTGAAATAGAGCCTGCTTCAAATTTGTGTATCATATCATGGCACCATTCGCCATGATATGATACACAAATTTGAAGCAGGCTCGTCTCTGCGCGTTTAGGACATCGTTACAGATGATGAATCCTGGATTTATCAATACGATGCAGAAACAAAGCGCCAGTCGACGGTTTGGGTGTTTCAAAACGAATCATCGCCTACCAAATTAAAGCGAGCTAGAAGCGGGGGGAAGATTTTGATCGCGAGCTTTTTCAATTTAACTAGCTACTTGGTGTCAATTCCTCTACACAACCAAAGAAGCATTAACGCCGAATGTTATACTACCAAATGCTTGGCAGAAGTTTTCTCTGTTGTGAGCAATAAGCGACCAAACACAGGGCTCCGCGGCTACTGCTCCACCATGATAATGCGTCCGCCCACACCGCTATCAAAACGATGGACTTCCTAGATAGTACAGCGGTCAAACTCCCGGGTTTACAGCCCTCCTTACAGTCCTGACCTAGCCCCGTGGGAACAAGAAGAAGTTCTTATTCCCAAAAATAAAAAATCAGCTCAAAGGCATACAATTTTCGTCGCTGGATGATGCGCTCTAAGTGTTCGAGTAGGCTGTAAACGAGGTGTCTGCGGCGGACTGGAAAAAGTGTTTCGAAAACTGGTTCAGACACATGAAACTTTGTATAGAGGCTAGTGGAGAGTATTTTGAAAATATGTAATAAAAATATATTTACTTATAGAACATTATTTTTAGTGTCGCAAAACTTTCTGAGTGTCCCACGTATGAACTTTTTAACACAAGTCAATGTCATCAATCCTGGCTCATTCTGAGCTCTGTAACGTAACTGCCCTCTTAAGAATACGCTCGGCATTTTCCACTCTGTTTGTGATTTACAAAATTTATTCACAGAAATGGCACCAATTTCGGTTAGCTCCCAATACAGCAGATAATTGTACTTTGCATTTAGTTTATCGTGTCGGTAGGTTATTGCATTTGTATTGATCCTGGGAAGTTTGGCTCAAACAAGACAGAACAACAGTTTATTTGTCTGTAATGAAAGGCGCTGAAATAATGAAGACGTGGGTTTACCATTATCGATGTTTATGTAACTATGATGTTTTATCTTTCTGAAAGGAGAAAAACAGCCAAAATTTTGACCTGATTGCAGCGCTATACAGCTGAGATATACACATTTACTAATATTTATATAATTGTTATTTGTTTGAAGAAAGAATTAATTATTTTTATAGGTCATCGATTACTGATATGATGATTGAATCATTCTGTGGCTACGGCTGGTGAAAACCAAGCAACGCCGGAATAAACAGAACATAATTTTTATGTAATTATTTCATCATTCTTATGAATTGACTACGCGTTTGAGACACATTATATCAATATTAGTATAATTATGTAAATGTAAATGCCACACACGGTCACCCATCCAAGTGGTAACCTGTGCAAGCGTTGCTTAGCTTTGCAGATCTGTTACGAACGGAAAACCAAGTCTTGCTATCTGCGCTCCCGTCCTTCGGAGGGCACGTTAAGCTGTCGGTCTTGGTTATTGTCTAAGGATAAAGATCGTCAGGCCATGTCGGAGGCGTTAGGGCGGTCTGAAAACTCCGACACCAGAGTTGGCCACACACTCACACGAAAAACGAACAAAGTATAATACTGTACAAATCACGAAAGCTTGAAAGTATTTTATATTCACATTTTACGATACTAAACAGAATCACTACAAATATTCAAAACGTACTGTTCCAAGATTTGGAAATAGCTTTTATTAAGTATTTAGAAAAGGGTATTCAGCGACCATACAATGTGAGCCTCACATACCTAAGTTTTGTCATATTAGATTAGGAAGACAATATTATATTGTAACGGTATTCCGTTTCGGTTCAGTAAACATGCCGTTGAAATGAATAGTATTTAGGATGCCAAAAATTACTTTCAGAATTTGAATTAATTCTAGGTTATAATTAAACAAGTAAGAGTCGTAAGTAGAAGTAACGCCTTTAAGAATTATATAAGTAATAAAAATTGGACCAATATAGGAATAAATAGCTTTATAAATAGCCTGGGTAAAGCATTCCAGCATTATTATCCAAAGAAGTTAATTAAAATAAATCCTTCTAAAAACACAACAATAAAGTGGATTACAAGGGGGGTTAAAGTTTCAAGTAAAATGAAAAGAGTACTATGTTCAGGTGCGTTAAATAATACCAGCCTTATAAAATATAAAAACAATTATATTAGAATTTATAGAAGAGTCATTCAACATGCCAAAAAGATGGCCATAATAAATAAATTACATACCGCAACAAATATAACTAAACAGACCTGGAAACTGGTAAACGAAAGTAAAAATAAAATAAAAAATAGGTTAAGTAGGACTCTTAACATAAAAGTGAACAATAAATTGATAACTGATCCCCAGCAAGTCGCCGATCATTTCATTGACAGTTTTGTGTTTAAATCGTCTTTGGGTAGCAATGAAAAGGAAAGGGCAAAGGCTTTTCTATCGGACACGACTAATAGAGTAGAAAATGATTTAATTTTCTGTCCAACAACGCCGTCTGAAATCACCAAGATTGTTAGTAAGATGGCCAATAAAAAATCTTGCGGTTTTGATGACTTACCGATTTCAATCCTGAAGGATAATATAGACTCCAGCAGTGCCTTTATCTGTATTTTTAATCAATGTTTTGAAGAGACGGTATTTCCGGACCAGTTCAAATTGGCTAAAGTAGTTCCAATATTTAACCTTTAAGTACCGACGTGCGGTCTACACACATCAACAAAGTCTAGGGATATCTTAATCCTAAATTATTTACGAGTTTATAGTTTAGAACCTTGTTAGTTTCCACAAAAAGTTTATATACAGATTAGAACCTCTTTTATTCTATTTTCAAAATTTGAACATGGAAAGAAAAAAAACAAAATAATAAACAAAATATGACGGCAAATTTGCTAGTAATTCGTTACATTAAAGAAAGTTAAAACTGTTTTATTATAATTATTAATGAAAAGGGTTTTTAATTGTTTTTCTTTTTTAATTTAACGTGACGTACGAACTTTAAAAGTCATGTCACGTCGTCATTTGAGTCGAGATGAAATGTTACGAGCCGTGGGCATGTTAGAAAATGGTGCAATTCAACGCGTCGTTGCTGAGGCCCTACATACCAGTCAAAATGTGATATCAAGGTTGTGGTCACGTTATCGCAGTACTGGAGATGTGGCCGAACAGCACACAGGTAGATATCGTGTTACTACGCAGAGACAGGATCGATTTCTCCAAATGACCGCCAGAAGACAACCCAATATCACAGCGCTGCAACTAGTGCAAAGGCTCCAGGAGGACCACCAGCTGCTGGTAAGCGACCAAACCGTGCGAAGAAGGTTACATGAAGTTGATCTTCATGCTCGAAGACCATTGCGTGTTCCAGCATTGCGACGTGGCAATCGCGGTCGGCGGCTTTCGTGGGCTCGGGAGCATTTACCATGGAGTGACGAACAATGGTCTTTGGTGCTGTTCACCGATGAGTCCCGGTTTGGGTTTCACCCGGATTCACGAAGAACACGCGTTTGGAGAGCTCCAGGGAGAGTTAGCCGTCTACGGCACCCTCAGGAGGTCCACCCATACCAAGGCGGGACAATCATGGTGTGGGCAGGAATTCGTCTTGGCGGACGAACCCAACTCGTTTGGATCCAAGGCAGCATGACTGCACAAAAATACCCCGAGGAGGTAGTAGAGCCCGTTATTGTCCCACACAGAACTCAAATAGGCCATGAATTTCTACTCATGCACGATAATGCTCCTTGCCATACGGCGCGGCTGGTATCGACCGCTCTCCGAGAGCACGATATTCAAGTTTTGGATTGGCCTGCACAGTCGCCCGACTTAAATCCTATCGAGCATGCCTGGGACATGTTACAACGAAAAGCTTTGAGAGATTTTCCACCAAATTTGACGACTGAACAACAACTTTACGAACACTTGCAAAGGACATGGGACCTCATACCGCAGCAAGACATTGACAATTTAATTTTAAGTATTAACAATCGATGTCAATGTGTAATCAATGTAAGAGGTGGCAACACTGATTATTAATGATTAGATTTTACAAGATTTTTTTCCATTTTTATTAAAATTAATAGTTTTTTAAGAAGAAATGTTTGTTGTTATCATACTAATTTTCCATGATGATTAAAAAAATTAATTTTTTTATTTAAAACAAAAAAAAACACGAAATGTTTTTTATTTTTATTAAAGACCTTAAAATAATCTATGATTCTTCTATTTACTGTATCAGAAAATTCTTCATAGATTTTTAGATATTTGATGAAATATAAAATATCCCTAGACTTTGTTGATGTGTGTATTTGGCCCCGGCAGGTACTTCACTTGTTAGTTTACCCCTTTCGCTGAGGAATATCAATCGCCGCTTTTAAGTAGCTGTAAGAACAGTATCCATGATGATGTAGATGCAGAAAGTGGTATCGTCACGTTCGCATTTGGTGAGTAATTACTGTTTGAAATTCCAAAGCGGTCTCTCAGACCGCACGTCGGTACTTACGTAAGTTTTTTATGTTTTGTTTTTCTTACAGTTTATTGTTATTTTTACAAAAATATTTAAATTTCACGTCAGGGACTTCAGGTAGTCCTGGGACAGATTTATGGTACTCAAAAAAATCCCAGATATGCAAATAAATAGAATCCAGGTTTTTCGCGAGGGATTGTGACTTTGGCGAGGATTTGGTTCTGATAAGCCAGATACACCTAAAAATCAAGCTGAAAAAGTTGACTTCTCTACCCAAAAACAAAAGAAAATAGACATGCTATGTTATTCGTGCAAAAAAACATGTTTTTTTTTACAGTACGATAACCAAGTGTGAATTGAATAAGCTAAAAATTTAAAGTGTAGTTGGGCAGTGGACATTTTCTTTTTCTGAAGTTTTATATACTTGATATATATTTTTTCTAAAAGTTATAATAGTCTTGATACAAAAAAAAATATTTTTGTTTTTCTGTGAGTGGTATTCTTTTTGTTTTGATTTTTTATATCGAATAGCCGGATTTTCCTCCAAAATTCAGGCCAAATATTGGTATCGCCTTATATTACAAAATAAAAATAATTTGAGTTTCTTTCTATACTTATTTTTTCTTACAACCCTTTATTTTTAACTATAATGCACAGAAATTTAATCAAACATTCACTTTTGTTCAAAAAAATACGGAATCTTTACCGCGGTCTGTCAGACCTCACGTCGGTACTAACGTTACAAAAAGTGCACGTCGGTACTTAAAGGTTAAAAAAAGCTGTAAGACTGATCCGAAAAACTACCGACCCATATCCCTTTTGCCAACTTTATCAAAAGTATTTGAAAAAATAATTAAACATAGACTGATGATTCATTTAAATATGAACAAAATAATAAATTAAAGACAATTTGGATACCAGCAAGGTGTAGGTTGCTCAGATGCAATAAACACTCTCATTAATGACATAATTAATAAAATTAATAACAAATTGAAAGTGGCTGGGTTATTCATCGACCTCAGCTCTGCTTTTGATACGATAAATTATGATTTACTACTCACAAAACTTGAATATTATGGTGTCAGAAGCAAAGCTTTACTACTTATAAAGTCCTACCAAAATAATAGACGAATGTTCGTTGAAATAAAAAGCATCGACGAAACTAATCACAAAGTTGTTCATACGTCTAGGATTACAAATATTCAACGTGGTGTTCCCCTAGGCTCAATTTTAGGACCAATACTTTTTATTATATTGTATACAAATGACCTGTTAAACTTTATGCATAACGCTCAGCCCGATGCAAAACTCGTTGTCTTTGCAGATGATACGAATATAATAATTGGGGCAAATGACTTAGAAGAATTGAGCAAAACTATAAATAAATGCCTCGAAAATCTCTGCGACTGGTTTTTAGCCAATAGCCTTTTACTAAATACCAGTAAGACTAACATAATTTTATTCAAGGCTACAACTCGCATTACTGACGATTTAGATGTACATATCAAAGGGGACAAGATTGAATTAGTTGACACAGCGAAGTTCTTAGGGATTATCATAGACGTTAGTTTAAATTGGAAACATGAGCTAGCCGCAATTGACTCTTCAATTTCATCAGCGTGCTATGCACTTAGGAGCCTGAGAGATATTTTGGGTCTTAAGCAACTAAACTAAAGGCTATATATTATGCATTGATGGAATCTAGATTAAGATATAGCATCATGCTTTGGGGTAACAGCTACAATTATAACTGTCAGAAGGCGTTCGTCTTACAGAAACGTACTATAAGGACTATTGTAAGAATCTCACAAAGAGACTCATGCAGAGACCATTTTAAAGAATTACAAATATTAACCGTACCAAGTTTATATATTTTAGTTATATTAACGCACTTTGCTAAGTACATTCATCAATATGAATCACAAGAGGAACGTAAGATACGAGAAAGTACAAGAAGGAAGGAGCTTAAACACAAGATATCACCTAATATACAAATAGTTAAGCATTGCTCCGGGTATCAAGCAGTGGGATTGTTTAATAGGTTACCAACAAATCTGAAATTATTAATTTACAGCCCTCATTTATTTAAAAACAAATTAAAATCCTTCTTGTTGCAAAAGTGTTTTTACTCAGTATCAAATTTTACGTTAAATGACAATAAATAACTAATTTACTTAAAATAACCAGTTATTAACTATATTAATTATTAAATCGATTTTGACTTAGACTACCTATTGTATGACTTGGCTTACCATCTGAAATAACGTTCCATTTGGCATTATAATCTGACATTACTTTGACATTTAATTTAATTATAATTTGTAGTCGTTTTTTTAATTAATTGGATTGATTATTTTATTTTAGCTTTAAAATGTATGTACTTGTTGTTTTGCTTGTGAATTATTTACTGTCACTTTATTATGTAAGTACCTACCTAATGTTCGACACAATGTAAATTGTTTGAATAAATAAATGAAATGAAATGAAACAGGCTTATGACGTAGGTATAAAAAGGCCTTTGCCTTACATAATAAGAGGTAAATTAAGTAACGACGTTCGTTTTGTCTCATAAATTGATATAGAAAAATAAGTGAATAAGTTCGATAACAAAATTAAAACAGATTAAAGGGGTATTAACACTGATTTTACGTTGTCTTTCGTTACATATAACATGTAACTTTATTTAGAGTAACCAATATTATGGCACTGTTGAAAGCACCATATTCACAGAGGGCAATACATTCTCTATTACTTTTAGAAAAATGTAAAAGTATACCCTACTGTCTTTCAACCTTAAAGTCCTTTCAAATTAGCCTAAATTTCCACAAAACAAAATTATTATCCGCAAATATAAAAACTCCATGCAATCATTTAATATTAATTACGTCCTTACAACGTAACAAGACCGTAACATGCAACTCTTTGTTTACGCCCGCTAATTTCGAGAATCGGTAAGTGAATTTCATTGGGCTCCTGCAATTCAAATGTTATCAGCGTTTATATCAGTAGCTTTCACGCTACATTACTCCATGGCCATGAAAATAACCCCATTGTTATTCCTGTTAAACACTGCTGTTTTCGTATACCTGTTTGTATATATATCTACAAAAGTGTTTCAAACATTTAGTAAAGAATCTAAAATGGGGCGCGGTTTCCGAGTCCGACAGATCTATTTAAATATTGGTTCTAGTCGGCCACGTGGATTACAAGACCAAGCATTGAATGTCGATATTCACTATCGGCTAGAAGATAGGGTCAGAATCACATTTGAGTTTAAATGAAATTGGTAAAAAGGATTTTTCCCATAAAGTTATATATTATGATATTAACACGGACCGGTATCAATGGGAATTCATGATAAATTAATCTTGAACCTCAAACAAATGTAATGAATACTTGACGATATTAACAAACATTTTCATAAAAAAATAAAAAATAACCTGTTAGGGTCTTGGCTTAGGCATAATTCTATGAATATGAGCCAGTTTTTAATGTAGAGACAAAGCAAATTTGTGAATAGTAGAAAAACTAAAACAATACCAATTCTATGAATATGAGCCAGTTTTTAATGTAGAGACAAAGCAAATTTGTGAATAGTACAAAAACTAAAACAATACCCGATTGGGAATATGAGTTTTATTATTTATACCATAAGTGGTTATGTCTTTGTCATTCACTTGTGCCCTATATCTTCAATTTATCATTGAATATGTAAGTGTACACTATACAGTCTATAAATACAAAGCATACTTGCCTTTAAGGCTGTAGATGTCAAAGGAAATTAATTAAGCCGCGGAAACCGTAGTCATACTATAGTCGTATTTTTAATTAGACGAAGCCAACTGACAGTAGCTAATGTCACTTTGTAAAATAATGTTGTCATATTTAAAGTAATAGTGATGCGTTTAGTTCTCGTTCAATCAGATGAACGACCATTGAGTGTGAATAGTTAATCATTTCAAACTATAAAAGAATATCATTTCTATATTACAATAAAAGTGCTCTGATATAAGTTACTAGTAGTTATGTAAGTAGTACAAATTGTTATATTTTATACATCTACAGGATGTAAAAAGACCCTTAACGAGAACTGAAATCCCATGTTGTACCAATCACTACGAACATTTTTTACTTCGGCACCATACCTGGGAAATTACTGGTTCAGGAGATATTGAGGCTCAAAGTTAGTATGCAATTTTTCTAATTTAGTACAATATCGATGCCTGTATGACCCCATGGATAGGTAGATATTTCAAGTATTGACACGCGCGCTTTAAATTGCGGTTTATAAAATGTGAAAACTTAAAAAAATCGTTTCCCAGGTATTATTTTTGGTTAATATGACTTGGCATGATGTCCACAACGAGTAAACTTCGGCTTGGTGATGGGTCTTGTGACACCCTGTATAGTTTCATCTACATGATGTATTGAAAATAGAACAATCTTACAGGTTTCCTCGGAATGTTTTCCTTAATGTTTAAAACACTCGGTATTCAGTATAGGTAAATACTATAGGAACATAGTCTTCGAAAACTCGAACGACGTACCCGATATCGGCCGTTCGGCACACTAACTATTCACTAGACAATCGATGCAATTTCATTCATTCAAGAGATTTTTCAATCATTCACTTTGTCACAACACTATTTTTATTTCATCATAAACTGACAACACAGTAAACGTCAGTTGACTTCGTCTAATAAAAATACGACTATAGTATCTAATGTATTTTTGCAGTGACGAAGTCTACGGAAGAAGTGGCATTTGATATAAATATGGTATAGTTATTTATATTGTGGCTAGTTATTTTTAGCGAAAACATGCGAATCCTTCTGATTATTTCGCATCGTTATACAATTATAAATACACCTATCGCTACTAGATGTCTTCACAATAAAATTTACTGCTCGTTCGTGACCTTCCTCAATTAATAGAATATTGAGTTTAGACATATGTATTTTTAATTCAGGCTGGTAGTTACTGTGATTAAAGATTCAAGCAAATTAACTCGACACTATTGCAATACTGGCTTAGATTTCTATACTACAACATCGAAAACAATGTCGTGTATATTATTTTCGTAGCTATGTGAGGTGCTACGAGGCTTGCGTGCTACGCCAAGCCTACATCGTTTCAAGTGCCTACGTGATCCGATGGATCTGTACAAAGCTCCACTTTCTATGTCCTTTGCCTACTACGGGGCTCACGGTTACGGATAATAATGTTGCAATAATCTACTTTGCCTGTATAATCTCATATTGCATATGAATGGTAGCAATAGTAAGCAGCAGTGGTAGGTGATTTATATTCATGGAATGTTCTCAGCGATCATTGAGATACATTATAATATGTTATGTAAAAGCATATCATTTACTGGAAGAGTACATATCTGAAGATAAAGATTATTCATAATATTTTTTTGTTATGATATTATTAGTTCATCCCGCAGCTTTTACCACATTGAATTCGGTTAACACACCAGGGAGAATTGAAAACTAAGTCTCTTAAGCATATTCAACTTGCGCGATTAAAGTTTAAATACATACATACATACATCGTCTCACGCCTATATCCCCGAAGAGGTAGGCAGAGGTATATTGCTACACCCACTTTTCGCCAGATTTATTTTAGTCCCACGTAATAGGGGGCGAGCCTATTGCCGTACCGGGTACATTACCAGACTCCGTGCTGCTACTGAGAATTTCCTAACAGCAAAACCCAATAACACTTTGCCCGATCCGGGGATCGAACCCGAGACCTCCCAATCCCACGCGAACATTTATGCCGCGAGACCAACGAGGCAGTCAAAAGTTTAAATACACATTAATTTTAAAATTGTCTTTCGAATATGTTACCACGTACCGGTTTCAGCGCCGATAACTTGATATACTAAAGCAATGCGGGCGGATGAATGTAATGAGAAATAAAATCACACTACCTACCGTCTTTGTAACTCGTTTATTATGTACGATACCACTACCGATGTTTACTCTGCAGAAAGAGAAAATATGTGGCATAGACAGGATTATTCATAGGCTTTGTCTTTTTTGTGACTTACAAATACTTTATACCTTACAAAAATATATCAATATCTTGGTCGTGTTCTAGCCAAGATTCAATGTTTTAGCCGAGCAAATCCAATAAATAGACACACAGTAATTATATTCGTTGTAATAACTTCTTATTACTCATTTATAAATAATCAAAATAATTAGATTTGGTTATCCTAAGATTTTGTGACTACTATTTATTAGACGGCTACGTTTGATATTTGATAATATTCTCTTACATAATAATACACCCAAATAATAAATCTGACATTTATGTAAGTACCTATCGCAAGATAACACAATAAAGAAGTAAAATACGGTTTGTTAGTAAGTTACGGTCTATATAAGTGATTTACGTATAAAATTATTCATGGTCTTTATTAAACCACCAGCCGTAAATTGTTTGGTTGGTATCCGGTATATAAACACTGTAAATCTTAACCCAAAATGAGGATTTGTTGCACAGGAACACACGAAATGATGGAATATATCATATTTTGAATTCGTATTGGATAAGGTGTGATATAGTGACTTAATAAATAAGGGTTATGAAAAAGCAATGGATTTCTGAAGTTTACGTCTTAAGTATTGTCATGTTGTTTTTACAGGTTTATTTCGACACGAAGAGAACTGTAAGAAGACATAGGAGTACATTAAGCATAAAGTAAATTACAATATCTAATTTAGAAAAATACCTTTGGCACGTAAAAGTAATGTCCATGATATGCTTATGTTCAAAAAGCAGTTCATCATATTATAGCATTTCGAAGTCAACTGCTGGACTAGATGGTGTTGTGTGTATGTGATGGAATATTGTACAAAAGCATTATTCTCCCTTGGTGGCAGATGAGCCCGACAATATAAGGTAACTACCGGTCATGGACATATGTCTATTCCTCTAAGGAATAAAGAATACGTACATTCTTAGCCGCCGACATATTACGGTTTATGTTTGACCCAGATTAATTGCTCCCAAGTGTAAATACTGGGGAGCTTTTAACTGCGAGCTTATAATACTAAATAATGTGTATACGATGCCTTATTATTTTAAGATAAAATTCCCTATGCGCATCGTGAGAGTTTTAACTGTGTATATTGTCAAATATTTTGTAGTCTAGACAAATAAATAAACTTTATAATAAATAGAGTCAAAATATAAAACTTGAGACGGAGGATCTCAGGTAGGATGTCGGGGTTCGAGAGAAACACTGCTAGGCTGAACAGGTTCTTTATTATGTCTCACCACCGCTTACATAAAGTATGACCGAACAAGGTAAGCACTGGCCTGAGGGCTGGAGTCTAGACTCTTGCTGCTCTCCGACGCCCGCAGGGTAGACTGCTCGTAGGGTCGACGGTGAGCTGGCCGAATTGCACGCTGGGTAGGCAGCTCAGTGGTCGAGGTGTGGGCTGAGCGGTAAGGCTCAGGCGTAACCCGGTGCAGTCAGGCGTCCGTGGCCTGGCTGTAGGAGGCTCGTAGGCAGGAGATGATGCGTTGGCGGCGGCTGGTAGCAGCACAGTGCCAGCAGCTCGTAATTGTAGCCCGTAGGAAGAATCCTGGCCCGTAGGGAGAACTGGAAACTGCATAGAGAATACACAACAACCGGTCAGGAACAGACCATCCCTAGATCGGCTGTTATGCTTAGGAGACACAGAACTACAGACAGAACATATAGGCACACTGACAACTAGAATATGCTTACCCCCAGCGGGACAGTAGATATTGAGTAGAAGGTAGAATAGTCACGAGGTGTAGCGGCAGCGTTCCGACGTCTAGTGAAAGTGCTCGATTTAGATCGCGCACCCATCTGATATAGGCATAAACCTATGACTCACAGACTGCCTTTGGCTCTGAACATGACTATATAAGGTAATATTGCGAACGCTCTGCGGCTAAGCTGGCGTTAAGCGCCTGCGAGATATTATAACGCAATACGTGGAGTATTACGTTATAACTAGGTTAAACCTTATGTGTGTGAAAATCATTATTCGTAGAATGTTAACTTTTCTTGAAAAATCTTAGAAAGAAGAAATATGTTTATTTTTCTTTTAAATTATTAATTAGATCAAATATTGAATTCCAATAAATAACACATTTTTTTATGGACGGTCTAAATTATATGAAGCTAAGCTATATTTTGTGTCCTTATTTTCTAAAACTATTTTTATGCGTAGAACTAGAACTAGACTAACTTCATAGAAGCATATTTTTTTTATAAACAAAATAATATGCACTGTCCATAATGTCATGCAAAATGTTCAATCTCTTTGTTGTTAGGCTTGCCCAATGCTCTTGAATTTATACAATACTAGCCGTTTCATCCGCGTCCTGAGGGAATTACTTCGCGTACCCGAAAAACCATATAGCCTACGTTACTCGCAGATAATGTAGCTTTCTAAAAGTGAAAGAATTTTAAAATCGGTCCAGTAGTCCTTGAGTTTATCCATTACAAACAAAAATACAATTTTTTCCTCTTATGATATTAGTGTAGATAGTGTATAAAAATGTTAAATCTATGAACTGAGTAATCAGTATAAGATGAAACATGAGCGGTATGTTAGAGCAGTACGGCAAATAAATGCTTCGGTTTCTCGCGTGATAAGTCACTGCTGATTTCGCTTGTAAATACTTCGATGAAAACTACCTTCTGACAGATCAAACATGCGACAGTGACATCAACCTCGATATAAAGCATCGTCTATACTTGTTTAAAAAATTCTGCCGGCATATCGCGTGACTTGTATGTGATATTCGTGACTCGGAAAAATTTGCTTTTTAAGAGAATTTTAAATGGATCGCCGGCAAAAGCGTTTTGTCACAGGCCGATATTGACGTCAATTATATCGTTACAAGTGTGGAGTTGTGGACGTATCATTAATCATCATAATTTCTGCGGTTTGACTTCCACTACCGAAAATTGGCCTTCGGCCCTCGAAGTTTGTTATAGATATCGATTTATACACAAACTAGATATACGTTTTTCGTTCAACTATGTGTTAAAGGAGTTTCTAAGTATAATCCTTTCCGGTGCGTGTTTGTTAGCCTTGGAGTAGCCACATAAGGTATATTACATACACATAAGCAGCTTATTTCTTCGGTTTGTGTATTATAATTTGGTTATCGTTTTCTCATCTAGATTCTCAGCTAGTTTTACTAAAGATAGGGCAGACAATTTTACTAAAAATACATAACTAGCAAAGTGCCTAGCATTAATATTAACACGTTCCGGGACAGAACGACGAGGGGCGGTACTCCAAAACCTACTCAATTTGACACTAGAATTCCCCATACAAATTCACCGCCCGCTTGACGACGTTGTGGTATACCTTGTACTGATTTATATTGTGTGATACGACAGTATGTTTCTGGACGTGACCATTATTCATATTTTATACGACTGTTTTCACGAACAAATTTTATAGCAAAACAACAATAAAATACAAGTAATTATGAAATTATATCTACTTTTCACGATCGCATTCGGTGGCATGAGCTAAAGCGACGCGGGGCTCCCGCGCAATGACACAGTGTAGTTTACTTGTGTGCTCATAAAACTTCACGATGTGACACTAGCCAGCTGTAGGTTCTTGTAATACGACACTAATACGTCACCCTACAATATTTTCTATTGCTGACGCCCGTTCTTTGACGAGCGAGCTGTCGTATATCGAAGCTTAAAGTGAGCCGTCGATGGACGTTGTGTCGTTATCTATAGGAATTTTAGGACCGTCCCTCGACGTACTGTCCCGGAACGTGTTAAGCTAGTTTTGTTATTATATGTAAGTATTTTGGGTAATGCCATTTAATAGCAAATAATTAATTTTGATGCACGTCTGATTCTATAGCTGATGTAAAGCGATATACTATATCAATTATTATACTCCGTACATACAATTATTAAATATCACTCAAATGCTACGTTGTATTAATTCCATTACGAACGAATTCCATCGTGTTCATCAGCTAATAACTTAATGTGCCCACGAAATGTTTCATTTGAAAGCCAGTCCGTATTTTATTAAAACAAAACCAAAACTTCGATTCATTTCCTTTCTTCGGCAGCCATGTAACAGAAAAGTTAACAGTCACGAACAGAAGTTACTTCATTGATTCGCGAATTTATGGTAACTTTCTTACCGTACCGATATCAGTTTTCACAACTAGAAACTTTGTGCCGAGAAACCTTGTTTTATGTACTTTAGTTATATTACCTGCTGTTACAAAATGCTCTCTCTCTCTCTGTTTGTCTGTGTATTTTAGTGTAAAATGGCTCTAATGGTTGTTAATACGCCAAGTATGTTCAACTTACACATATAGTCTATTCTGAAACTGTCGGAAGTTTTTATAGTAATTAGTGCTAAACACATTATGTTACTGTTGAGAATGGCACTATTCACGAGATTTCCATTTACTTTTTCTTAGAGACGTCAATCGTCATTACGAAAATAACAACATTATTTTATGGAAGAAATCTTACATTAACTGCGTATATTTTTAATTGGTATACCTATTTTTTATCTTTACTTTATCAGTAGGCTTTATATAAAAACAAATTATTTTCTCCTCGTGATGGTAAAAATACTAGAATAGACTGCCGCATAATAAATGTCGTCATGACGAAATGACCTTTTTTATCGTTAGCGAGGTCGTATAAAATATCTTTCCATTGTAAGGTTTTAATGTAACTGAGGGTTTTCCACCTTAAATAACCTAGAAGGTTACGAAATATATAAGGAGTCATGGAGAGACTTGCAGCTGGTCGAAAATAAAGATGGCCTGTTTTTCATTCCAGTGAATTTATTTACTGATTGTTACTTTGAACACGGATTGTTATTGTTTAAGCCTTTGGCCTGTTTGGTTCTCTTCGTTCTTTTCTCTCAATAGGATATCGTTATTCATACTATTCGGTTTATTTTATTTGATGCCACTTTTTGAGAATGAACTGACATAATATCTTTTAGTTGAATATTATGTTGAGCAAAAGTAAATCCCATAAAAAACAAAACTAGTCAAAAAAAAACAAGTCTCGTTACCGTTAAAAGTTGTGAGATCCTTGTAATACAAGTCGGTTAGTTAAAAATCTTTTTTGTGGGCTCTAATTGCTTTTTGTAGATAGTCCTACTTTTGTCCTTTGTGGTACTTTCTTCTTCTTGAACACCGACAAAGAATTTCCTGAATTAAAGCTCTAATTGCAATAGTTATTTGTGCAACAAGAGAGCAGAGTTGTTTTTTGTTTCGAGTGCTGATTTTGAGTCCCGAGCAAGCGAAGGATTCTATGATTGATTCACGAGCGTAGCGACTGAATCAAATAAGAATCCTGAGCGTTGTGAGGGCACTCAACAGCACGAGATGCAAAAATCTTTGCTCTCGTGTAGCACACATAACTTTTCACCTCAGCAGTCAGAACACATATTACTTAGGAGACATACCTAAAAATTAACAGGAATAAATTGAAAACAAAATTCTGCATTAATCACTTGTTGTTTTAATTCTTCTGGTAGTACAGTCATCATCGCTAGTTTCACTCATCTATTTAGATTAAGTATTTTATAATATAATTTAACACGTTACGTAGCGTACCTATAGGTACGCTATCAGCATCAGCAAAATGTTTACTTTATTCCCGCTATTTTTTTAAATTACGTTTTGATACCGCGTCCCTGGTGTTTATTTTTTAAATGTATCATTGTTGAAATTCCAAATAAAAATGTATTGGTTAAATACCAATTTTATATTAATTAGACTTATTTTTATTAAAATCCAATAATATATTAAACATATAAACAATAACATTTAAAAAACAACATAGTTTCTTTATAATAAAGATATTTGTATATTTTTAAATTTTAGGATGTAACGCGTTTCCGAACGTGTTTTCTTTGAGGTCGAATTCCAAAATCGGATTTCGAAGTAGTTTGTTTTTTTTTCACTCGCTTTTTTATATGCATGTGAAAGAGACAGAGCACAGTAAAATTCGAATGTTTCAAATTTATGGCTGAACAACTTAAAGTCTTACTTTATATACAGTCTAAGCTAATGTCAATTGGCACTGAAGATTGAAAAATTAAAAAGCTACTTTGCCTCACGCTCGAATCAAAATCGCGTTTTGTTCACTGTTGTCTCGCAGCAAAAGCGGCATGTTTGAGCTGCTGTGGTGAAAATGAAGTTTTTTAATCCAATATATTCATATAGTATTACAAAGTTATTTCTGCAGTTGTTATCTCTCGAAAACTGGACAGCAATTGAAAAGTATTTAAGTTTTTCCTTAATATATACATAAACAATTAGTGTTTAGTGTTCATACACTAAATTTGAAGCTATATCTGCTAGAAGTGCCTTAGACTTTTGATGATCGGTCAGTGAGCGACAAAATTAAGAAACTTTGACTCGTTTTAATTCTTAACCTACTGGTTCAAATTAAATTAATTTTAAAATATACCTTGTTCATATAATGCCTGCTTGGTTACTAAAAATCAGACGTCTAGTTTTATCCACAATTAAGTTATAGGGGGTCGAAAATGGCCTGAACTGCTTCGAGAAAAGGATGGTACGGCCGTGCCGCTTTTTTGCCCGACTTGGCCGGGGCACTACCGTGCCCCCAGATGTGGAATATATTGATGAGGGTGTTTATGAAGTTTTGAGGCTACCGTTTCATTTGTTAAATAATTGTTTAAAGAAATCAACTTTAGTATTAGAATTTTTCTTGTGCATAGGGTTCCCACCAAGAACTTAGGGTCCCAAGCCAACCTCACCTGCAAGTGGTGCACCTGCCGATCAACGGACGAGGCTCTGGCAAACAAAATATCCCGATAAGCGGCAATAGGCTCGCCACCTATTACGTGGGATCAAAACACTGGCGAAAAGTGGGCGTTTAATATGCCTCTGCCTACCCCTTCGGCGAAACAGGCGTAAGTCTATGTATGTATGTATGTAGAATTTTTCTTACCGAGCTGATGAGAACCAATAAGTTTTCTAGCTACTAGATTTCCATCAAAGACGTAATGTTGATGCACTCTCTGATATACAGAGTAACTCACAAGTAGGGTATTTTTGCAATGGAAAAGCGCCATCGCTTTCAATTCCATAATTGCAATGTTCTTCTTTACGGTATTTGACTCCTTGTGACGCAAATAATTTTAAGTTTTCTTTTATTGCTTTTCACTACGAATGAAATATTATGCATGGGAGCCGTGGATACAAAATACTTAGATGGCAACAACAGTAGTTGAAACGTGTTCGGGTACTTTGAAATACATTCAATACAAATGTCATTTTAGTATTCGGCGACCACGGCTCCTGTAAAGTAGCCGAAACGTCGGATTATAAAAGATAATGTAGTTTCTAGAACATTCGATTAACATTTAATGTCAGTAAAACCAATACATAGTAATAGAATCCGTAAACCGTACTTTGATTTCGATAATAATTTATTTTAAATTTGCGCGTTATGAACACCTTGAGCCATCAAAATTATATGAAAAGTATATCTAGTGGGTCTTAATCTTAATCATAACTTGAAAAGCTTTCCTATCGTTCAGGCGATCGTTCACTCTGTTTAAGATACAAACACCGATACCAAAAATTAAAAAAAAGTTCTCTTTAACGTTTCTAACTCACCTTTTAAACCTGGGAAATAACAATCCCAACAAATATATCGAACAGTCGTCCGACAAAAAGGTGAACAGAAAATTTTCTTAATATATAAAATCCTTGCGTTACTGACTGACTGACAGACACGTTACAGCTGAAACTATTGGGCGCAGGAAGCTGAAATTTGGCATGTATGTTTCTTGGGGACCGTAGGGGTGGACTAAGAAGGGATTTCCCGAAATTCCCACGGGATCGTCTAAAACGGGTAAATTTAAAAAAAATGCAGGCGTAGCTGCTAGCGTCCTCTAGTAATGATTTAAAAGTCCTAAGAATTATAAAAAATATTTACCTATATACAGGTTCGTCATCCCTATACCATACTACTAGTAGTAGGGTATCGTTGCGTACTGACGACTCAGTGCCGCAAGGCAGATCCGCCTCGCCGCCGACAATCGCAGGAACCCGCGTCACTGTTTTAGCTACTGGATATGATATGCCGTGTGGTTGACGGCATAGAATACAAGTGTCACCACCCCCTATCTTCCCGTGGGTGTCGTAAGAGGCGACTAAGGGATAACACGATGCAAATACCATCTTTGCGTAGAGACGGAAAACTCGACATCAAACCCTATACGACTGCCTCGTTGGTTTCGCGGCATAAATGTGCGCGTGGGATCGTGAGGTCCCGGGTTCTATTCCTGGGTCGGGCAGTGTTATTGGGTTTTTCTGTCACGAAATTCTCAGTAGCAGCACGGAGTCTGGCAATGTGCCCGGTACGGCAATAGGCTCGCCCCTTATTACGTGGGACTAAAGTATATCTGGCGGAAAGTGGGTGTACAAAAACACCTCTGCCTACCCCTTCGGGGATAAAAGGCGTGACGATACGATATGCGTTGTCTGCCTGTGGAAGAAGAGAAATTTGGTTAAAAAGTGGTCCAAAATATGGAGAGAGTAAATCAGTATATAAAATAAATTATCCGTATTTAATGGCCATCCAGGGTTATTTATTTTGCCCAAGAGCTCTATCTTGAGACGAGCTCAGTGGTGCCTTATGGATTGACATGCTAGTGTTGCTATTAGAAACGTGATAGTTCGTAAGGATGGGTGTATGAATCGGCGTTTCCAACTCTTTAACGCAAAAAGGCCTGTGCGGATTTGGACGAAACTGTGTGTAATATAGATTATACATCAAAATAGCGCGTGTGCCAACCTTTGTACCTTTTGTTGCGATAACTGAATACTACGCGAGCGAAGCCGTGGGCCAAGTCTTATCTACATAAAATTGCCTTATATAACGGTGATACAAGAACTAGAAGTGGGTGAAATACAGCTTAATAGTTTATTGACGTAGTTGAAAGTCAACCTAGTAAAAGCATATTAAAATATGTACTTCAGAATTTAAACTAGATTGACACTCAAACTCGACCATGTTAAGCGATATTAATATTATAAACATCCGTCCGCTTGCCCGGATTAAGGTTAAGCCCCGAGAGAGATATAAGCTACTTTTTAAAGCATCCCTCGAGAGGTAGACCAAATTCAACACAAATGACAGCGCAGGTTCAAATCAAATCACGGTACATCTTAATATATATTTCTTGTGTGCGTGTGTATGTCACTGAACTCTTCCTAAACGACTGGATCGATCTTGATGGTTTTTTTTGTGTATGTGCAAGGGGACCTGAGTATGGTTTAGGTTCACAATTTAATCCAGTGGAAAATGTTTTTTACTTAATTTTTAATTTGTAAGTAGTTGTGGATTTTGGAATGTTTCACATTGGAACCGACGGATTGCGCTGTGTGAAAGTGTCAAATCTTATATTAATAATTTCGTCAAGGAGTACATCAAAACCTTACCTGAATAGTAAAACATTAAAAAATAAAGATTTCGAGCCGACAACATATATCCGCAAAATTCGGATTGTCGAGTATTTTGTTAAATTCTAATGGTTTTGACAGACAAATCACAGTCGCCATATTGGCCACTCTCGCGAAACTTCACAGATACCGGATAACATTTTGAGTACTACTAAGTCTTAGTACTAAGTAGTTTGTATGGGTAAATACTTTTAGCAGTTATATAGTATCCGCCCAATAAAGGAGATTTGTGTTACCCCGAACATCGATGATAAAGGTACTATAACTAGAAAACCCCAAATTTACGTGAGCGAAGCCGCGGGCAAAAGCTAGTAATATTATATCAGTTGTTACAAAAACAGAAAGCCCGCTGTATTATTACCTCTTAGAGGTGTGCAAATTTTTAGTTTGACATGCATAAATGTGTTTTACAATGCTTTAGTATTGTAATATTTTATCTAGCATGTGTGTGTAAAATCTGTATATATAAAATCCTTGCGTTACTGACTGACTGACAGACAAGCTACAGCCGAAACTACGCACCGCAACAAGCTGAAATTTAGCATGTATGTTCCTTGGGGACCTAGGGGTGCACTAAGACGGGATTTCCCGAAATTCCCACGGGATCGGGCAAAACGGGAAATTCTAAAATATGTGCGTGCGAAGCCGCTGGCGTCGACTAGTGTGTAATATAATTATTTATATTTTGATTTGATATTTAATATTAACAGGCTTTTATAGCTACAGTGTTGTATTTCTTTTTAATATTTTTATAAACCTACTTCTAACACATGCTAATATTAAAGTAAATAAAATAAAATTATATAGCCTAGTGGAGATACCAACAGACTGCCGTGCAGGGGGTATCGGGTTCGAATCCTAGGCGCGCACCACTGACTTTTTGGAGTTATGTGCGTATTGAATTATTAATTATCGCTTGCCCCATGCTTCGGAGAGCACGTTAAGCCGTCGGTCCCGGTTGTCATGAAGATCTTTGACAGTTGTTATAGGGAGTAAGTACCTATCTCAAATCCAGTTAGACTAGTAAGCAGACCCCGGGTTGAAACTGGGATAACGCTAGGAGAGAGAGAAAGAAGAATAATGACGCATTATAATAAAGTAAAAAAATATAAATATATCAGTAACAAAATTAAAGTAAACAGTAAAATAAAATAGTGCATAGGGTTCCCACCAAGATCTTAGGGTCCCAAGCCAACCTCACCTGCAAGTGGTGCACCTGCCGATCGACGGACGAGGCTCTGGCAAAGAAAATATCCCGATAAGCGGCAATAGGCTCGCCACCTATTACGTGGGATCAAAGCCCTGGCGAAAAGTGGGCGTTTAATATGCCTCTGCCTACCCCTTCGGGGAAACAGGCGTGAGTCTATGTATGTATGTATGTAAAATAAAAATAAAAATTAAATTTGATGTCACCAAGCTCATGTCAAATAAACGTTTAATATCGTCAAATGTCAAAAATAAAAATGTAATATTGCAAATGTCAAATAATTAATATTGTCAAATAAATAATCAAAGAATAATAAATGTCAAAGAAATTATTAATAAATATATAATTTAAAAGATAGATGTCAAGGGTTATGAAAAATTTATAGTTTATCGGAAAATTATATTAAATTATGTTATCTGACAGGAAATCTGCGACACTATAATAACATTTCTCATTGAGTAGCTTTCTAAATCTAAGTTTAAATATAGCCATATTTGTTTCCTTTAGACGTTTTGGTAATTTATTATAAACTTTAGGGGGAAAACACTGTAATGCAATTACGTAGTGTTTGTCTTACGCATACATAGTCGGCTTTTGTCTCTTTGTAGACGCTTTGAATTATCAGAAGCCAGCTCAAGGAAACTCATGTTACGCCTGACAAAAACTGCCGTTATAAGTTTTAAAGAAGGGTGTGCAACTATCAGCCATATTGAGGCGAAACATTGCCCTTTTACATCGTTTCAGAGCCTTGAAAGCAATGTCTTTGTTTGTGGTACAAATCAAGTACCAACAGAGTTCAATACGTTATTAATATCTGATTCGTACATGTTTTAATATTTACATTTGATGGTGACTGTGCTATCGTCGGCAAACGGAGAGATCGGGTTTTTAGTTGCATTAGGTAAATCATTACTGTATATTATAAATAATTGTGGACCCAGAACACTACCTTGAGGTACACCGTATAATGTTTTACGGGACTCAGATTGATATACATACTCTCTTTTTGTTTGGAGGTTCGGATATATTTTATTACTTCACACAGACATAGTCAAACTTGCTTTAAAATAAGGTTTCAGTCATAAATCAGCATGCCATTTTAATATAACTACCTAATCGGATATAGCGAGACCCATATTTTATATATATATATATTTAGTAAACGAGCAGCCAACTCACCTGATGGTAAGCAATGACCTCCACCCATGAACATAAGCAATACCCGAGCAGTCGCAAGTGCATTGCCGTTCTTTGGGTTGGAAAAGCGATAGGGGAAGTGGGATGAGGGAGAAGGAATATTTTCAAATAATATATCAAATATCCTTATGATAATCAGCGTAATACAAATAGTTGTGAGAGAAAAGTAGCATGGGCATCTTTTACTAATTTGATGCCAGTAACTTTTATCGTGTATATGATTGACTCGTTGTTGCATTAGTTAGCTAAACTATCAACTAATAATATACTACTATGTAAATATGACTGAATTCATTATTTGCATAGCAGCCAATCTCACTTATAGTATTCAGCTACATAGAATACGTAATACCTACGAGCGAGATATTAAAATACAAGTTGAAAATTTTCACGAATAAGTGACCCGTATGTTCGTTCAATATACAAATACCGTACGAAATTGTTTTTAAAGCTGCCCATCATTGAATGCACGGACACTAGGTCAATAACCTATATCCAGCTGACAATACGCGTTACGTATTTACCTATTCTAGCACCGCAGCGAATTTAAAATGCTTGGTTAAATTATTTTTCACAGATAGGCCATATTTGTAAAAAAGGCTTCACTCTAGAAATAATCCTGAAGTTTGAAGTTCGGTATTACAGTATGGGACACTACTAACCTATTCGATTTAAAAAATAAATACCTTTGTCCAGTAAAATTAATTACAGATTATTATCCAAGCATAGAAAAATATTTCAACGATATAAGTATTACCAGCGAACAGTCAAGTAACGTAAAAAAACGTCAGTAAATAATTTTCAGTGGCACCGTAGTGATCCCTTTGTTTATCTGCTTAAAACCTTGTATGATTCAGTGTAACAATGTAAGCGGACAAAATCCCTCTACTTGAATATATCTACGGTTATCAAGGTACCAGCTTATTGCGGGTCGTCAAAACATATTCATACTAAGCTTGATTTGCCACAGAGCATGCTAAAACTCTGTAAATAGTCTCATTCACATGTCTTTATAAACATGCTGTTTCCGCGCTTAACACAGATGAAGCGTAAAATAAAATGTTAAATAAAATACAAAAAAAAAGCATATTTATATGCCCTATTTCTGGATCTTAAACTTATATTTTCATAACCTATATCCGAATTCTAGGTCCAATCTACCTGTAAAATTCATAATACTTGGTTCAGTTTGATGCTTAAATGTAACAGTCACACCTTGGGATTTATGACATTAACAGCGATTATCATGTTCTATACATTTCACAAAGGATTTTATACTGATATTTATCTTGGCCCATTTTTGCTTGAAATATATTTTAGAATCGAACGAAATATATCATAACATCCGATCTGTTCCATTTGAAGCTGGCAATTTAGAACCTGACCTACTGAAACGTTAAAAGAATTTCAACGATTATACTTTTCATACCGACCGCTTTCTCATACCAAATTGCGCCACAATGGTTAAAAAACAAGGCAGCGATATTCAGCGGTATGTAAGACTGAACCAAACCGGACAATGTTGTGGCGAACACGCACACCTGCTTAGCTAAAATCCCTTTTTAGTATGCGGTGTGGAATAAAGAAGTGGCCTGTTGGACCGCCGGGTAACAAAAAACAGAGAACCTTTGCCTTAATATAAACTGTTTCACGTAATAACGAACCCTCGTAATATGTTAGATACTTCCAGATAAAAGAAAATATGCGTGTGAGGTCCGAGATAATACCTTAAATCTGCTTTTATGAATGCTTGATTAATTTTCTTGCTTTCACTTTACTTATTATCGTCAGTTTTGACGACTTTAACTGTTACAACATAATAATGGTTAAAATCGATCGCGACAAAAAACACCGTGAAGGAGGTTGAATCTAGCGGACGAAACACGACCTTGACTAATTAGGTGAACGACTTAGTAAGACGAAAAAAATACCACATCTCAAAAGAAATTCACATTTTATCTTTTAGACTGCCTCCGTGGTCCAGTGGATAGCGTATGCGACTGCCGATCGGAGGTCCCGGGTTCGATTCCCAGGTCGGGCAAAAGTGTTACTGGGTTATTCCAAATTCTCAGTAGCAGCACGGAGTCTGGTGATGTGCCCGGTAACGACAATAGGCTCGCCCCCTATTACGTGGGACCTAAAAATTCATGGCGAAATGTGGTAATCTTACACCTCTGCCTACCCCTTCGGGGATACAGGCGTGAGTTTATAAATAAAAGAAATAATTATTAATATATTATTATCAGGCTACGTCGAATGCAATGCAAGATTTTTGTCTTGGGTTCTTATGTCTGGATGCGCACCTGAACATGATAACATTCACCTGTACACATTATACTGTGCATATACATACATACCTACATGTTATACATTTAGTACGAAAATATGTAGAAATGCTAATAAGTATTCTGTCAAATGTGGTTTAACTAGTAAGCAAAAAAGGGGTGAAAGTGTTGGATGTAATGGAGAATACTAGATATTCCACTCAGCGACTGCCGTCTGAACTCCACGAGCTGTCTTCTATTGCTTACAAGTGTCAGGATATTTCAAAGTACTTGATTCCCGTAACGACTGTCAAACATCTGTATAATAGATTATCGTGTTCTTTGAGGCATATAGCGACGAATAATATTAAAGGGTTATTTTAGCCATTTTCTTAAGAGTTAATTAAGATAATGTTTAAGATCTTTATTCAATTCTTGAGTTGCAAATACACCGATTTATATGAAAAAATGCACCTGCAGCGCATTCTGATCCTGCGCAAAGTTCATTTATCCACCAGTTTTTGAAATAACACACCTCTTGCCTGAGGTTATTAAATCGATATAGTGTAATTGATTTTATACAAATACACCGCACTTGTAAATATTATAATATACATACCATTGAATCTTTTACCAAAAATAAAGCGTTTAGTATTAAAATAATAAAATAGCTATTATTTAATGGTGGAATAGTACAGTCATAGTCAATGGCTTCCAGTCGTAATTCTTAAAAAGATATTTTGCGAGCCTGGGAGTTGGCATGCAAAAGCGGATAAATATAATCAAACCTTGTCCCAATCATTATAAAAAACACTAGCATTACAATTCAACTTAAAATATTGGCTTCTTATTTTATTAAACCTGTATTAAGGTAAAACAAGCAAAGTGTAGCCAACAGTGATTAATTCACTACAAAGTCAGAATCAGTGGCGCTACTTGCATGCTGCCAACCCCCGCGTCTGGCGGGCCCATTCTGTTGTTGATTTCTCGGTGATTTTTATGAATTTCTGCTAATATATATATATAAGAATCAATATATATATATATATATATATATATATATATATATATATATATATATATATATTTAGATTCTTCATAAAGTTTCCTACAGATTGGTATATACATATCCTTACGTAATTATACATTTTAATCATAAAACTGCTGAAAATAAAGAACGAAATAAAAAATGCGCTTATAACGATCGACCGATTCCCGGCCTCTCGCCAGTCAGGCACTTTTTTGACGCGGCCGATTCCCGGCCTCTCACCAGTCCCGAGGATAAAACTTTAAATGAAAATACTTGCAGCATTTTTTATGAGTAAGAGACGATTCAAATGCAGTTTCATGAACTACAGTCCAGTTCAAATTGTTTAAACAGTGTCAGCTATTCTGATACTGATGGAACTTTGTGAGTAGTTTCCTTTTTTCTAGTACAATATTTTGCAACGTATTCAGCTTAGTACGCCTGAGTACCTCATCAAAGATCTCAAATTTTTTGTTGTTATCCATTGGAATTTAGCTACTATTCGACAAAAAGATGTCATTCAGAGATTTGGGCATGTTGTTAAGTGGTGAACGCACTAGTATGTCCATCCGTGAGGTTACGCGTTCGACACCGTCTCCTTTTTAGATGGGTGACCTATCAGAAAAAACACGGAGAAATTAGTGCTTCATCTCAAATGTTAGTATCGACATAAACTAATTATGCATGTCGGTATATTTGAGGGTACTGATTGGGAAGTTGTTCGTAATGGATGTAACTCTACATTCATTACGGGGGACTCAGTACCCACAAATATGTAACACTAGTTGCCCTAAAGTACAGAATATCTATCCTATTGGATTGCGGTAGTCTGTAGCGGCGCTTTGTGGATGCTATGACATCCTATGTTTGTCTATTCTAAATTAGATTCTATTCCAATAGTAGGTACATATAATTATTATTATTTAAATACTCCTAAATAGGTTGATAAGATGATTGGTACTCGTGGGTGACAATGCAATTGTTGTGTCACCATATTTTATTTGCAAGTCAGACAGGTTTGCCGGTGCCGGTAGTATATTGATAAAATTTGTCATTACACACTTGAAATTTGTATCTTTTAATAATAATAATTATTATTTATTAATTTCTCCTCACATAGATCATGCAAAATAACAATAAAAAATAAACTTATTTTCTAAAATGGAGCTTGAATACAAAATTTTTTTTTTAATATTAACTTACTAGTCTAATTTAGTTTATATGAGAAGCTGGTGTCTGTCGGCGATACGCCAGGGTTATGGTGTCCAGACTCCATAATAAAAACACTCACGTAATATTACTTGGTTTATTTTCAGACGATTACTAGCACAGAACTAAAATAAAATGTGATCTACAGTCCTTTTTATACAATAACCGTCTACCTACACTTAATGTTTAACAACTCACTTCCTTTACAACATATAATTGAAATTACTATACAATTAATTACTTATAAACTAATCAAAATTCGACATTAATATTGTAATGAATTTTGCACAACACCAAATGATTTATTTTACACGAATAACTAATTTATTTAATTAACCAAACGCTGCTTTACAACATTGTCAACAGATGGCGCTATCAACAGGATGTAAATATAATCGCATGTTATTTATTACCGAAAACATAATAATAAGTGTCAGAATCATGTTATTTAATACTAATTGATTTTACTTTGAAAGTTTCTGGAGTTATCTTAATAATTAAGCGATAAATTAAATACCCAACCTTTATAAAACGGTTAAGCAGCCAATACAGTGTCTAATATTGTAAAGTAGTGAAGTTCTCAGTTCTGTGTTCACAAATAGTTATTTAAATATCAATCTTAAATATTATTAACATTTTTGTATCAATATAATCATTATATATAAATTTGCGCCCATACGGCCATACTGACTCCAGCGCGTCCCCTGCGCTGCTGTTTATTTAAGGGTTACAGAATAAACAGCATAACAAAAATAATGGATATAAAAGTAACATAAATGAGCGTTTATCATACAGAATTAACTAAAAGTTATTTACAAGGCTTCACCTAGTCATAGGATCATAGCCTGTGGCATGCGTCACTAACTAAAAGTTATTTACAAGGCTTCACCTAGTCATAGGATCATAGCCTGTGGCATGCGTCACCCATCACGGGATCTAACAAACAATGCTTCACCCATGGCTAAGCCAACTCGTGGCATCACCGATTGCGGGATCCAGCGCACACAAGGCATCACTCATTCCGAGATCTAGCCAACCCATAAGGCATCACTCATTACGAGATCTAGCCAACCCATAAGGCATCACTCATTCCGAGATCTAGCCAACCCATAAGGCATCACTCATTACGAGATCTAGCCAACCCATAAGGCATCACTCATTACGAGATCTAGCCAACCCATAAGGCATCACTCATTCCGAGATCTAGCCAACCCATAAGGCATCACTCATTACGAGATCTAGCCAACCCATAAGGCATCACTCATTCCGAGATCTAGCCAACCCATAAGGCATCACTCATTACGAGATCTAGCCAACCCATAAGGCATCACTCATTCCGAGATCTAGCCACCACAAGGCATCACCCATCCTGGGCTCTAGCCAACACAAGGCATCACCCATCCTGGGCTCTAGCCAACACAAGGCATCACCCATCACGGGATCTAGCCAACAAGACCAGGATCAAGGATACGCATGGTGGCCAGCCAGCGTTTTGGGAAGGATGTTGGATAGGAAAAATAAAATTTCACTCAAACACATAAATGCAAAATTTGCCTCATAAACACATCAATGCATATACATAAAATAATCATCATCGTTCGTCATGATCAGTTATATCAAAACAATGCAATTAAATAGGTCCAAGAACGACAGTGGAGGAGGTAGAGGACCCCCCACGTAAATCGTATCTGACGAATCCTCCGCCCATACGGTCAAGCTGCTCATACAGTTGTTGATCAGCAACAAAGATTAGCAAACAATGCTTGACTCCAGCTCAGTACAGCACTCGTGTGGCACGTGTGCGCGTAGCCCACACACAAAACCACCGACGTCAAAAGGGCGGGCCACCGTCATCCATACATACCAATCAGTAAAGGACCGCTCGTCCATCCTCTCTTCACACTAAGGTCAGGTCATCTGCTAGGATGTCATCATCAACCTGCAACACTCAAAAGACAGGTGGTGGGCAACATTTCCCACCCAAATATTAGTTCCATGAACCTTCGTAACTGTAGATGAAATAAAATTCTACTCTTACAAAGTGGTCCGGTCTATTAAGCTATATCTATATATCAGGCATGTTCAACCTATAGTTATCTTAGCTACAACAGTGTTGGAGCCCATATTTTACGCATAAGGTAAAATACAAAAGACAATCTGAATTTTCTCAGGTACTGTCTGACAGTGCCATTTTAGATAATCAAATATAAAGTTATCAGGATACCCATATTTTGCAGTTTTGATAAAACAGTTAAAACTTAGTATATTCAAAATAAGTTTTATCCTCATCAAACAGGAAAACAAGATGGCAAGAACAAAGAGAGGCCTATGTTCAGCCGTGAACAGTCAGACTGTTGGTGATAAATATGAAATGATTTCAAACCACGCACATCCAAGAATTTCGAAAATACTAGTGCTTTAATTATTACTCATGTAAGAACATGTTTAATCCAATATTGAATATTTTTAGGCATAGTGCAAGCTGTGAAATTGTTGAACTGTTAGCCAACTAAGCCATAAAAGAGAAATTTACAAGCTACCAATATTACAAAGCAAGAGTAGTGCAGTATTATTTCTAAAAATGATTCCACTCAGTTAAGAAATTTACTACAATAAACCATAAAAGCCAATAAAGACACTCAGATATTGGTATTTTATAATTAATTCAAATAGACCTTTCTTTCTGAAATGAATGTTTCCATTTATCATTCGTCCCCTCCTTCATTATGTAATTCAACTTGAATTTTATTTGACTTTATATTTAAGGGAATTTTCCAAATAATGTTAATATTTAAGCTTAAACTGTTAACATGTGGTGCCTATGTAATTCTTATCAATTCATACACAATTAATAATTGTTTATCCGAATAAATAAACTTAAACTGACCAATCACAACTGACTTAGAAATAAAGCATGAGCAGTCCACACAACTACTTTTATTTGCCAAGAATAAATACTGCTAAATGGGAAAAGAGATAATATGGATTTTCACATCATGTTCCCCAAACCCACCTATCATTATCCTAACAACCATACTCCGAACTGTCTTGCATCCCACAAGAGCTAAGTAATAAGGTTGGCACCAAATTTTATTGGTTTATCACTGTTTGTCATCCCGAATATAGATGCAACCAACTTCGAAAATGAACCCACAAACAAAACAAATTGCATTTACCAAGTATAACACTAAGTCCCGGCATTTATAAAAGATCAGCAGTTACCTGCCTCAAGACTTTCAACCGAAAATGTTTAGAGGCGGACCACTATAGAACCCAAGTGAGTGCACACGTCCACAAAGAAATCCACCGTCCAGATCTCATGTCTCTAGCTTCAGTAGTTCGGGTTAGGCAAGGAATTATCAAGGAACAAATCATTCTATACAGGTATAAAATTAAGCGGCTGCAAGTTGTAATTTCAACATAATGTTAAAATGAAATCATGTAGGCACCTACACAGTCCACAAATTGTATAATAAAACCTATTTTGTAACTTTACAAATATTAGCTTTAAAAAATGTGTAACACAAATTTATTTTTATATCTACCTTCTGAATATATCTGTACTAATATAATAAAACTGAAGTTTGTTTTGTTGAATGCACTTATCTGTGAAACTACATACTGGTTTTATGCAATAATTATTTTTGTGGTGGATAGTCATTTATCAAGAGAGGCTTCATATAATCGCGCCGTGAGCACTAGCCATAAGTAATGCAGTTAGTTAGCCTTATGTAATGTGTAACCAAGGCCTATAAATAATGTTTTGATTCCTTTAATGTTTTACTATTGAGATAACCTATTGACTACCAATTGAATGCATCTTCAGCACATCAATTAGCTTATTTAAACGGAAAGCAAATCAGGTAATTTATACAATGCATCTATATCAGAGCTTCAACTTGAAAAGGGCAGTTATACCGTTCTTTACTAATAATTATATTAGTAGAACCACATAACAACAAAGCTACTTTCTCTTGCTTGTGTAGATAAGTAAGTTTTACAGAAAGTTTCCGACATTGCCTAACGATTAATAAACAGACAAGAGCCCCAGCCGACGGCATAACATGACTATAAGCACAGTAGCACTGCTATGTATCAAACATGGATAAACAACAGTTACCTATAAGTTCTATTTGGGGTGTAGCGTTCGTAATTTTGACTGTATAATGTTTGTGTGTTAATGGTAATCCTTACGGGGACAGTAGGTAATCTTGTAAGCACCATAATTTATAAAATTAGGATGTTTCTCAAAAACTAATCAAATCAGCTCTAAATAAATACCTCTGGTCAGTGCATCAACAAGCCGCATCTGCAACCCTGGTAGAACTCTGAGCAGAACAGCGTTCACGCCACAGCACACCCCGGTGCGTGCACCCCGTCGTAGTCGCTCTGTCGCTCTCGCTCGCACGTGGCCTCACGTGAAGTGTAGACTTGCTCGCCATAACTCCGACACACCGTGTGGTCTCCGATCAGGGTTGACTAGCGCCAAACACGGCTTCCAAGCGCTTGTCGCATCAGTCTTCAGGTCATCATTGGTAATGGCGGCCAAGCCAAGAGACCCATCACTCTCGCGCCAACCGTAGATCCCGATGTCTCTTAGGGGGCGTTTATCCCACCGCTGCTGTCGGCGATACGCCAGGGTTATGGTGTCCAGACTCCATAATAAAAACACTCACGTAATATTACTTGGTTTATTTTCAGACGATTACTAGCACAGAACTAAAATAAAATGTGATCTACAGTCCTTTTTATACAATAACCGTCTACCTACACTTAATGTTTAACAACTCACTTCCTTTACAACATATAATTGAAATTACTATACAATTAATTACTTATAAACTAATCAAAATTCGACATTAATATTGTAATGAATTTTGCACAACACCAAATGATTTATTTTACACGAATAACTAATTTATTTAATTAACCAAACGCTGCTTTACAACATTGTCAACAGATGGCGCTATCAACAGGATGTAAATATAATCGCATGTTATTTATTACCGAAAACATAATAATAAGTGTCAGAATCATGTTATTTAATACTAATTGATTTTACTTTGAAAGTTTCTGGAGTTATCTTAATAATTAAGCGATAAATTAAATACCCAACCTTTATAAAACGGTTAAGCAGCCAATACAGTGTCTAATATTGTAAAGTAGTGAAGTTCTCAGTTCTGTGTTCACAAATAGTTATTTAAATATCAATCTTAAATATTATTAACATTTTTGTATCAATATAATCATTATATATAAATTTGCGCCCATATGTCCGTAGTAGGAAAAACCTGTATCAAGGATCACCAGGTCCCCCACCCTATAGAAAAAAAAAATCATTTGACTGTTTTTTAAGTACATAATTATACATGTTTATGTGTCCGTGTGGTGACGGATTAAGAATACACAATGTCACCACCCCATATCATCCCATGGGTGTCAAAAGAGTCGGCAGAGGGACCATACTATGTAGAGAACAGCACTGTAAGAGAAGGAAAACTCGATACAAATATAAAATATACCAACCCGTTTGGCCAGCGTGGTATAGTAGGCCAATTCCTCCTTTCCAAGGAGAGGCCTAGTCCAGCAGTGGACTGTAAGGGGCTGATGATGATGACATGTTTATACTAAACGATACAGATTTATTTGTCATGTGGGTATTTTATGAAAGATTTTTTGCTCTATTAGTAATTAATTAAATTTCAAATTTCTAAAAACAGTTACAACTGTAAAGCTTCAATTAGTTCAATACTGTAATGAGCCTAGTAAATTGTCAAACTTTTCAAAATTTTATGATTTGTATTCATAGTGGTATGGTATCAATCGCATAAATACTGGGCATACACAAATATGTAAATTCCTTCTGCTTGGTTTAAGTTATTAGAGACAACGTTGTCAAGCATCAAGTTACTGCCGCTTTCAATATTTGATCTATCCGTTAATTTCGAGATTTGAGATACATGTTTGACATATTTTGTACGGAGCTTTGTCAAGAATGTATCTCAAACCTACAAAAAAGGATAGATTGAATATTACAGGTAGGCAGCTATCGAGAGATTTAATTCCATACTTAGATAAAAAAATATATCATACGTGATGGCAAGGGAATGTTTATAATAATTCTGATGTGATCGGTGTCCTACTATTTGGTTAGATGATTTTATTAACTTGTAAAAGTGACATACGAGAGTTCGTACATATCATGTACGAACTCTCGTATGTCACTTTTTCTATTAGCAACTGTTGGAATTGTGAATTTGCATTTTACACTAATGAGAAACCATAGAGGTACGAGTTCGTAGTCGACCACAACTGCATGCGACTTGTCGCCGAGACATTACTATTTTTCTATATAATTATAGACGTGTCGCTTAGCCGTAAATCAGTGTTACCCGACCGCACATTATTATTACCAATGACGTTCTCAAGGAGGTCAGCCATCTTGTACCATAGAACATTCAAAACTAATAGGAATACGGTGCTGCCGTGTGTTGCTGCCATCTGCCGTTGAGTTCGAAATCATGACTATTGCGACACGTCGCGACGACGACGTATTGCCGCTACATAATGCTTGCAATTGCGGTCAATCACGAAATCGTAGTCAATCCTTAACATAAATATTTTAGCGTAGGAACACCGACACAGTAACTCACATGTAAAATCTGTAAAATATCTCAAAATTTGTCGCTGAATGATAGTTGATTAATACGATGTTATGTAAACTTTAATAATGGTGTATGTACTCAACGTGAAAAATTAGCTTTATATATCATTGTCCCAATTACAGATTGCAGCTCAGTAGAACTGCATTTCCCATTTTGAGCGCCAAGCTGGTTCCGACATGAATATCCCGGTTCAACTCGGTACAATACTCTGACAGAATATTGTTACGGACGGGGTAACGGGATTGGAAGGAAACAGCGAGTAGCACTGATGACACTTTATTCGACTTCACACACACGACGCGTCGTTCAATTTCGACGCGAACAGCACCAACACTAGCGTCTTTTGCACTGCACTTCACTGCACTTCACTGCACTATACTTTCACTTCACTTTATTTCACTACTACTTCTTTCTTCCTTTTACTTCTTCCTTTTCTTCTCCTCTTTACCACTTCTCAACTTAAACTGGCGCTCAGCACATCTACACCGCCTTAAATACCCCTAGGAATGTTCTCGATCCACTAATTTCGATTGTTTTTTCATTATTCATTTGTTTTTCAATCTCCTGTCTCTTTTTAACCTTTCCATTCCTTCCTGAAGTTTCTAGAATTTTGTAATCTTTATTCGAAAGATTTAAATTATCTTTTTTTAAATATTTGCCAAATATTCATAAACATTTTCCAAATTTCATAAAGACCAAAATCCACATAATTGTTATGACTGGGATTTGAACCCACGCCCTCAGAACATGCAGCGTATGTGTTATCCGCACGGCCATCGCCTCGTTGTCAATGACTGGTGAATTCGGCGAACACTTGACAGACTGTATACGTCATCGAACTAAAAACTGTCATTTCCAAATAATAAAATAGTCTTCAAACCTCTTTGCTAATTATTGTGTTTGACGATCGGTTAGTTTGTCATGTAGACGTCAGTAGTGATGACAGCTTGACATGACACCGGCCGTCACACTTCCCCCTCTCTAAGACATGCTCGTCCCGAGCATTGTTGGATCCATGATATACCGCTATCCTGTCCACATGAACTAACTTCAATGGACTTTTAGGTGTCTTCCGAATTCTGTAGATTACGTCATTAATTTTCTTTATTACAGTATATGGTCCTTCCCAGCTTGGCTGTAATTTCGGATATTTTCCCTTACATCGGACCGGATTATGAAGCCACATCAAAGTTTTCTCTTCAAATTCTCTTGTCTAACATGTTCAGAAATTTCTTCGAGCTTTCTTCTTAATTCACGTGCATAATCGGTTACACAGCTAGGCGTCCCCGGAGGACATCCAGCAAGAAGGTCTACTGGAAGTCGTAGCTCCCTTCCAAAATTTGTTCGTGCCGGGGATGTTGCTGTACTTTCAAGTACAGCGGCTCTGTAAGCCAGAAGAAATAGTGGGATATATTCGTCCCAGTTTCTCTGATGGCAATCGACCACTTTAGCATGATGCCGCTCCAATGTTTGGTTAAATTTTTCCACCATTCCATCTGATTGAGGGTGATAATGAGTTGTCCTGGTTTTGTGGATCCCCATCATCTTGCAGATTTCTTGAAAGAGTTGCGATTCAAAGTTTCTCCCTTGGTCGTTGTGGATTTCTAACGGTAAACCAAGTCGACAAAATAATTCAGTTAATAATTTTGTCGCGACTGTAATTGCTTCCTGATTAGGGACTGCAAAATCTTCTGGCCATCTTGTGAAATAAACTATCACCACCAAAATGTAGCGATTACCACTTTCTGTCAAAGGAAATGGTCCAGCTACATCCACAGCAATCCGTTCCCAAGGAGCTCCCACAGTGTATAGTTTTAGTGCTCCTCGGCTCCGAGTTTGCGGCCCTTTAACTGAAGAACATTTAACGCATTTCCTGCACCAGTCTTCAACGTCTTCGCTACAGTGCAGCTAATAAAAACGTTGACGAATCTTCAGTAAGGTTCTTCGCACTCCAAGATGTCCGCCAGATGGGCAAACATGCATCATGAATTCATGACAAACTCGCAAAACTTCAGGAGTCATTGATTTTGGCATTATTGTTTGAAGATAACTGTCTCTTCCAGAAGCACTTTGCCATTTTCGACAAAGTAGTCCATCTTGTATTGGCTGTTCCATAGCGCCCAATAACTTTTCGTCACGGTACTAGTATCAGCCACCTCACTCCATTCTGGTCGAAGGGAGTTATTCTTTAGAGTTAGAGTTATTCCCGTCGATGGTATCCGTTCTGATTACCTTGACGGCAGCTTCCTCTTGTCCTTCTTGTCGCACGCAATACTTGCAGCTCTTATCACAAGGACTTCTTGATAAGGCATCAGCATTACCGTGAAATTTTCCACCACGATGCTCAACTTTGAAATCGTACTCTTGAAGTTGTTCAATCCATCGAGCTACCTGACCTTCACAATTTTTAAACTGTAAAAGCCACTTAAGCGCTGCGTGGTCCGTCCGGATCCGGAATTTTCTTCCGATCAGGTACTTTTTAAAATGCTGAAGAGTTTTCACTACCGCTAAAAGCTCCTTTCGTGTAGTACAGTAGTTCCTTTCAGGTTAAGACAGCGATTTGCTAAAGTAGGCAATAACAGCCTCCTGGTCTCCTTATCTCTGGGAAAGAGTTCCACCAATACCCACATTGCTTGCGTCTGTGTCAACAATAAATTCCCCATTGACGTCGGGATATGCAAGAATTGGCGCTTCACATAAACGCGTCTTCAACTCCTCGAAAGCAGTTTGACATTTTTCATCCCAATTAAATGGTCGTTTTTGCTCCGTCAGCTCATGTAAGGGTTTTGCGATGCTCGAGAAATTCTTCACAAAACGTCTGTAATAAGAGCAAAGCCCCATAAATGAGCGCACCTGCGTCTTGTCCTTAGGCATGGGCCAATTTTTAACCGGCGAAATCTTGGCAGGGTCCTTCTCGATGCTTTTTTCAGAGACGAAATGACCCAAGAAGTAGTTAACTTGTCGCTTGAAAAATGATCATTTTTTAAGACTGAGCTTCAGATTTGCATTTCTTAATCTTTTTACTACACTTTCTAGCTTCGTGAGATGATTATCATAGTCTCGTCCCATTACAATTATGTCATCGAGATACACCAAACAAGCTTCCCCTAAAAGCCCGGTAAGGATGTGTTCTGTTACAGGCCACTCTAACCACTGAACCTGCTATCCCTAACAGTTAAATCCCTTACTCAGCATGCCTGTTAGTTATCGTAATAGACGCTACCATAATCCCCATCAGTGCGTTCCTATCCTCCACGGTGCGCGGTAGTCCCAAATAATTCTCACCATTGTAATTATTGTATTAAATTGTCAAGGACAAAATAAATCATCTTCAAATCTAAAAACTGTTTTTTAAAAATGCTTTCTCAAGTCGCATCGTAACATTGGTGGCAGCGGTGGGATAACAAAATCCCAGGTATCCTCCGAGTGCATAAAACCGTACCGTTAAACAAGCAACATTCCAGTGCAGTGAGAAAAGTGATAATAATTCTAAATCCATACTTACCATTTCCAAATCAAAACCGCGACATACTTGTAAAGTGTATTCGAGTTGATTGTGAGAGTTAAAGTCGAGTAAGGAAGCAATAATACTATACCGCGGAACATGACTCGCGTTCTTCTTACATACAAACCAACTTCGTATCCAGAGTGCTATCCTATATATCTCGTCCTGCTAGACGAGAGAAGTCCTGCTAGAAGATGCTGTATAATATGTTCCTGCTGGGTGTGTTCCTGACTTCAATGTGAGTAACTGTTCACCATTTATACTTACCAGTGCAAACCATATTCAGTGCAGTGCAATTTCCAGTGTTACAGTGATCCAAAACATACGTTTTATAATAAACTAGACTAACTTACTTAATATCCGATACTATAATTTCGACTCATTCGTCGGATGTAATTTAGACGACTCATTCGAGATAAGAATAGCGCCGTCCACTCGCAGTCATAACAAAGCGATAAGGCTCGCTTAAGTTCGTAGAATTCGTGTCTGACTATTCTTTGTTACTTACCATTCTATTGTAACGAATACTGCCAATACTTATAACCTTGATTTTATTTAGCCTGTTTTGATTATTAACCTACAATGTCACAGGAAGAACTCAAGAAGCCTATTGTATGTTGATTGAAATGTTTTAATTAAGTTCATAAAACCTTATGACGGTTCCAGGGACAAACTCACACCTTTTGTAACTAAGTGTTCAAATGCATACAACCTTGCTTCTACGAACCAAAAACCCATGCCCAACCCAATGCTATTCACATTTACTAACCGACCTTCAAGAGTGTCGGCAAATGAACACAGAAACGGTAAAACAATATTCCCTGCGTTTAGAGACATGTTTATCCCAGTTGTTAACCGAAATTAATCTAAGCAATTCCAAGAAATCAGAGCTTCCTGGCAAAACTAGTGCAATGGAGGAAGTAGCCCTTCACACCTTTGTCCTTGGTCTACACCCAAGAATATTAAACAATGTTCGGGTTCGATCCCCGAAAACACTGAATGAGGCGATTAACGCAGCCATTTCAGAGAAAAAAAATCTGCAATTTGTCAACAGGAAGTCACACCCTAACACCGACTCAGGACCTTCACGACCAAGGTTATTTCCAAAACCTGAAAGTAAGTCACAGGAGTTTAGACCTAATAACGCTTTCCAAAACAAGCCGCGAGCTTACCCACTTTATTGCCGATACTGCAAGCTTCCTGGTCACGTCATTGTAAACTGCCGTAAACGGGAATAAAATAATAAAAGGTTCGGTAATTTACAGAGCAATCAAACTCAAAATCGAACCAATTTCGTGGATCGAGGAGAAGACGTTGTTGACACTAATACTGATTCTTTAAACTAAATCGAGGCCCGCGTTGGTGTCGGTCGGGCCACCGCATCCCAAAATCCGACATTGCTTGCTATATCCAAAATAATAATTCTAATTCCTTAAATAATAAATACTTACCAAATCCAAGGTCAATGGCAACCGTAACAAGGCTATGCCATGACTATTCTAGTACTAAATCCTTGCTATATCCTAGAAATGTTGATAAAATAAATAATTACTCTAATAAATACTTACCAAATCCAAGGTCAACGGCATCCGCAACAAGGACACGCCATGACAATTTTAATGCGCAATCCTTACTATATCCTTTGAATAGAAATAAATCTTCGTTAACCATGAAGAATAACCTTTCGGGTCAACAATCAGTTACGCGTTCGAGCCCCCTTCCTGAAAAAAATAAAATTAATAATTCAAATAATAGTATTGTAGAAAATAAAATTACTTCGGAATCAATTCAAGATCCTAAAATCTATAACTACAAAACAAATATTTCCCGTAAGTTCTTACCTTATATAAAAATACTTACCTCTGTATCCTCGAAGCCGTTATCTTTACTAGTTGAGACAGGTGCATCATTCAGCCTTATATCAAAGTCCTGTATTGAAAAGATGCCTGAAATTACTAAATCCATTATTAAATTTAAAGGCATTGACTCCTCGGGTACTAAGTCTACACTAGGTCACATCCCTATAGAATTCGGTTCATTAAAACATAATCTTCACGTCGTTGAAAGCGTTGATCTACCCTATGACGGTATAATCGGCAGCGATATTTTTGATTCCATGAACGGTAATATTGACTACCCCAAACAATGCTTATTACTGAATAACTCAGCATTCAAACTTCATTTCAACGAACCTGTATATGGTATTACACAATACCTGCTAGATGCGAAACTGTAATAGAATGCAGTGTCTCGAATCCGGAAGTCGATGAAGGCTTTATATTAGACCAGAATCCTATAAAAAACCTGCTTATAGCTAATTGTGTAGTGAAAGTAAAAAACAATTCTCGTATTAATATTTCCGTAGTAAATGTTTCAGAACATCCCTTATCTTTCAACTCTGACCTAAAATTAGAAATAACACCTTACGACCCCAAAGAAGTTCAACGAATCTGCAATTTTCAGACTGACAATATGCAGTGTGGCCGCGATGATTCCTATTCCCGCACGAAAAAGGTGCTTGATCAAATTCGCGTATCTCATTTTAATACCGAAGAGAGTTCTGCACTCCTAATCATCTTTGTAGCGAATTCTCAGACATTTTCCACCTCCCAGGTGACCAATTGACTTACACGAATGCCATCCAACATGAAATTAAAACTTCTACTTCAGTCCCAATCCATGTTAAATCATACCGTTTCCCAGAATGTCGTAAAAAAGAGGTTAACTCTCAAATTGAAAAAAATGCTTAACCAAGGTATTATTAAACCATCCGTATCGCCCTGGTCATCACCCATCTGGATGGTGCCTAAAAAATTAGACGCTTCCGGTGAAAGAAAGTGGCGAGTAGTGATAGATTACCGAAAGTCAAACGATATAAGTATCGGCGAATCATATCCCATCCCGAACATATCCGAAATCCTAGATCAACTTGGCAGAAGCAAATACTTTAGTACTTTAGATCTTGCTTCCGGTTTTCACCAAATTAAAATGAAACCGGAAGACGCCGCTAAAACAGCATTCTCCGTACCTCAAGGCCATTATGAATTCACTTGTAACGTAATACTACACGTATTGCGTTATAATATATCGCAGGCGCTTAACGCCAGCTTAGCCGTTCGCAATATTACCTAATATGGTCATGTTCACCAGCCAAAGGCAGTTGTGAGTCATAGGTTTATGCCTATATAAGATGGGTGCGCGTTGTAGAATGGTCACTTTCCCTAGACATCGGAACGCTGCCGCTACACCTCGCGATTATTCTACATTCTACTTCCTATCTACTGTCCCGCTGGGGGTAAGCATATTCTAGTTGTCTGTGTGCCTATATGTTCTGTCTGTAGTATCTGTGTCTCCTAAGCCTGTTCCTGACCGGTTGTTGTGTATTCTCTATGCTGTTTCCAGTTCTTCCTACGGGCTACGTTCTTCCTACGGGCTACAAGCCACGAGCTGCTGGCGCCGTGCCGCTACTAACCAGCTGCCACCCAAGCCTCCGTTCCTGCCTACGAGCTCCTACAGCCAGGCCACGGACGCCTGAGCCTGACCGCTCGGCCCACATCGGCTGCACCGCCTGAGACCCCGCTCAGCCTGAACCTCGACCACAGAGCTGCCTGCGTAGCGCACCTTGGCCAGCTCATCGGCGACCCTACGAGCAGCTACCCTGCGAGCGTCGGAGACCAGCAGGAGTCTACGCTCCAGCCAGCTCAGGCCAGTGCTTACCTAGTTCGGTCATACTGTATGTGAGCGGTAGTGAGACATAATAAAGAACCTGTTCAGCCTAGCAGTGTTTCTCTCGAACCCCGACATCCTACCTGAGATCCTCCGTCTCAGTGGCGCCCAACTCTATTTGTCTCACTTCCAATTACTGCAGTTGTTCTTGTTTAGGAGGTCAGTCTTTGTAAACGAGGAGGTGCAGACATCAGCGAACCGGTACGTACTATTTAACTTGTGTATATCTGTGTTTTGCTGTCTATCTTTAATTTCTATTCGTGTATAATTATTATGTGTTATCTTACTATTGCCTAATTCAAACAACTACCGATTCCCTACGTAACAGTTCGCAATTTGAAATAACCGTTTTTTGTTTTTGCAAGTCACTTATCTATTGTCTACATTTTTACACCGAATCGTCGTAGTTTCTTTGTAAAGCAGAACGATTGCACACAGAGGGCGGTAATATACTTACGTTCTTTTCCTATCATACACTTTATATCATCATGAGCACTAACCCCATTAAGTACTTCCTACTTAATAAAAATGAATTGGCCTACGAGTTCGCTATTCGCGGAGAGGAGCCAGCTACCTCTGTTTTAGGTTTACGGAAGCAGCTACCTAAACTACTCGAGCTGATTCCGAATGACGAAATCCTAGAGTCAGGCCTAGACATAGCAGACGACTTCAAGGGAGCTAGCCTGTCAGTTGCCGATTTAGATTCGCGAATCTCTTCCCTTAAGGAACTTTACGAGCACAACTTGGCGAAGCGAACTACGGCTTTGCACAACCAGGTCTACCACAGATTGGGCAGATTAGACAAATCCGAACCTAAATACGGCAAGAAAATATCCGACCTGACTGAACGCTTTCGGGCAGAGCTATCTAAGATAGAACACTCGAATGTTCCGTCGGCGGAAGTCGGAGTCACGATGACTTGCACGGATTCAACCCCTGCACAGGCAGCGTCGACTCCGGTAACTGTCCCCTGTGAGCATTTGAGGGTTGGCGAACTATCGAAACTCAAATTCGACGGAACAGGCTGCGTTCGCGAATTTCTACAACGCGTGACGGAATTTAGGACGGTTAGAAATCTACCTGCCAATAGATTATTCGATTACGCGTCCGAAATTTTTACTGGTAATGCGTTACACTGGTTTCGCGGTGTTAAAAATTCCATTTCTACATGGGACGAACTAGCTAGTAAACTCACAGCTGATTTTACACCGTACGACTATGATTATAAACTTTTAGCCGAGATTCGTAATCGTACTCAAGGGCAAACTGAAGGTATAATCATCTATTTATCAATTTTGTTCCAACTTTTTGCGCGATTGTCACCGAACACGGTACTAATCGAACATGAAAAATTAAATATATTGCTTTACAATATAAGACTGTGTTATTCTACAGTACTAGCTTCATGTACTACGGCTATAGACACTATAGACACTCTAAAAACACTATGTCTAAACTATGAGAGGTTCCAGTGTTTAAGTGCACAATTTCACGAACCTAGTTACCCTACGTCTAACACAGTAGCACCTGATTTAGCTTACTTAAATAAAAAGGACACGCACGGTCACTTTAATAATTCACAGTACTATAAACCGTCTAAACTAAAAAACTACGCTTCTGTCGCATCTATAAATGTCGAACCGAACGATACACCTGTGCCTAACCTACAACACTATAATGTCAACATGATATCTAAATCAGCTGTTCCTACAAAAATAACTAATAAGAGGTGTGTGTTTTGCCCGCGATGTCGTTCAACTGATCACTCACTAGGGACGTGCAAGCGAGAACGTTATCCGATATGTTTTAAGTGTGGCCTTAGGGATGTCACGTTCGTAAATTGTCCTAACTGTAAAAATAAATCTTTTTCAAAAAACTAATTTACTCGGATCGTAGTTCGTCAAATAAGATGACAAACCCTTCCGTTTGTACATTTTCTAAACCTAAATATTTTGACAAAGAAGACTGGAAAAATTGGCTGAACACTCTAAAAGTGTATTTTTCCAGTTATTCTGTGGCTGCGATCCGTGATCAAAAACCTAATACTGATTTTCGACCCTACGTTAATGTACGTTAATTAAGAATCTACCCCTTACTGGGTTACTTGACTCAGGTTCTGCCGTGACTATATTGGGCAATAATTCGCATGAAGAAATTATTTCTAAAAAGAATCTCCCTTTGAATAAGTGTGACAACCCTACTATATTTTTTCGATCGGCGGGTGGTCATCGTTTGACACCGATCGGCTATATCAACCTACCCACCACTTTTGAAAATAAAACTTATAACTTAAAAGCGTACGTAATTCCAGAAGTCACTAGTTCGTTAATTTTAGGTATTGACTTCTGGAAAAGATTTAAATTTTTACCAAATTATATTTACTCTGTCTCTTTAGCTAATAATGACTCTCGTAGTAATTCCTTGCCTAATAAAGTTAATGCTATCGTGTCAGCTATAACGACACTACTAAAACCACGGATGAGTGGTATACTACTATCTACAATGGCTGTCAAAACTCACCTACATCTTTCCCTAACTATACTATCAAAAATGATAAATTATATCGATATATGGTATCGAAATGTACTCTTCGGAAAATATTCGATTGAAAAGAGGTCCTACATACCTCGGATAGAACTACCGCTATTAAAGAATACCATTCGGAACTCGCTGCGGGTCATTTAGGTATTTTTAAAACGTATAAACGTTTAGCGCAGCGTTATTATTGGCCTGGTATGCACGCTGATATTTTTAAATTTATATCTTCGTGTGATACTTGTGTCGCACGTAAACACTAAAACAATGGTACTTTAAGGGGCTTCTAAACGGGCCATATTGTTGGGCGCCACTGAGTACGTGTTACGTATGCCATTTGGTTCAAAAAATGCCCCTTCTACGTTTCAACGTTTAATGAATTCGGCTCTCTTCGGCTTACAAGGCATGCAAGGCTTTGTTTATTTAGATGACATTGTGATCCATGGATTTGACCTTGACTCTAACATCGAAAACCTTTCTATCGTTTTTAAACGTCTCCGTAGTTTTAATTTGAAGTTGCAACCAGACAAATGCGAATTCTTGCGCAAAGAAGTCTCTTACCTAGGACATATCATCATAGACGAAGAAGTCAAACCAAACCCAGATAGAATAAAGGCAGTCCACCAATTCCCTACTCCGAAATCCCCGAAAGATATAAAATAATTTTTGGGCTTCGTTTCGTATTATCGTAGATTCATCCATGATTTTTCTAAAATAGCCAAGCCTTTGTCTAATCTCCTCAAGAAAGATATTCCATTTAAATGGGAACACGAACATCAACTTGCATTCGATACCCTAAAACACAGACTGACGTCAGCACCATTATTGATTTACCCCGATTTCTCTAAACCATTCATATTAACTACTGATGCCTCCAGTTACGCCATAGGCGCGATACTATCCCAGGGAGAATTGGGTAAAGATAGACCTATCGCCTATGCATCCCGCACTTTAAATAAAAGTGAGTGTAACTATAACACCACCGAAAAGGAATTGCTTGCTATATTGTTTGGATGCAAAACATTCCGTCCGTACCTGTACGGCAGGACCTTCCAAATTGTCACTGACCATCGACCCCTAAAATGGCTCTTCAATCATAAAGACCCTGGTAGCAAACTACAAAGATGGCGGTTGAAACTCGAAGAGTACGAGTATGAGATAGTGTACCGAAAGGGCAAATTCAATGCTGCTGACGCTCTCTCTAGATACCCTTATGAAGACACTAAGCTTATAAATCAAATTGCTCCACAACCAGTTCCAAGCCCTTCATGGGCTGATGATAACAATCCTATATTTCCTGTTTCGGATGATGATGTGCGTGACCTTGACGACCTCCTAGATCCAAATGCTATTCCAGCGTTATCCCTTACTCCTCAAGACTTAGTGGAATTACCCGATGACATTAGAGACATAAATCTCGACGACCTAGAAATCTCAGAACGTCCAAATAGTAATAATAATTCAAATGATGACTTACCTTTAGTGAATCAGCCTCAGCCGCAACCTCCTCCTCTCGCCGATCCAATAGACAGCCCAAACGATAGATCTGAAACATACACTGAATTTCTTAAAGTCATTAGCAGCTAAAATTTTCAATCTAATGTAGCGATCATAGAACATAACGAAAGCTTACTCAAAACTACATGCCAAAATATAATTGTACCTACCTCAGTCGATATGGATGAGTCCATCCCTTATGTAGAAAACATAATATCCAATCTTGCCGACAAGGATACCTTTCTTGCACGCGATAGAAACCTTTATTCGTCCTTAATTCACCAAGATCATAATAAAAAATATTACTTCCTATTTACAAAAATTAATCATTTCGACACAACTTCTTATTCAGATATATTTGAAAGCTTTAAAAACCTTAGAAATGAACTAATAGTTTGCCATAGCGACGAAGTCAAATCTATAGCAATTACTGATTTTAAAAATCCATTCGATAAGCACTATTTCACCAAAATCTATAATATTATTCTGTATTTATTTAATAACACTGGCATAGAAATACATATTTACCATAATAACATTCAATACCCGTCACTAAGCGAAATCAAACAAATTCTTAGAGACAATCACGACTTACCTGTTGCTGGTCGTGTAGGATCGACTAGAATGTATAGTAGAATAGCCGAACGCTACTACTGGAAGGGCATGCGATCAGACATACAGGACTATGTAAAATCGTGTCAACTATGCCAAACTAATAAAGCGCTTCGTCAAACGAATAGAGCTCCCGTGCAGATCACTAGTACCGCAAACACAGCCTTCGAAAAGGTATTTCTTGACATAGTAGGTCCATTACCAGAGTCTGGTAGTGCTAAGCTAAAATACATCCTTACATTACAAGATGACCTTACGAAATACTCAGCAGCGTATCCCATTAGGAGCACGACAGCAGAAGAAACCAGCGAATGTCTTATACATTTCATATCCGTATTCGTATAGTATCAGACCAAGGAACCAACTTTACTGCCGAACTCTTTAAACAAACATGCTCTTTCCTCAGAATAAAACAAATTTGGTCGACTCCTTACCATCCTCAGACACAAGGTGCCTTAGAGAGAAGCCACTCCACTTTGAAGGAGTATCTTAAGTCATACATTGATCAAAGCCCAGAATCCTGGTCAAAATATGTATATACCGCTATGTTAGCCTACAATACCAATATTCATTGCACAACAAACTTTACACCCCACGAGCTTGTTTTTGGAAAAAAGCCATATATACCTAATTCAATTTATGAGAATAATGTTGACGCAACTTACCCTGAGTATGTGAGAATACTTCAACAGCGATTACAGTATTCGCAGCAAAAGGCTATTGAGAACATCCAGAGATCAAAGGAAAGATCTAAAAACTACTATGATAGTCAGACACGTCCCGTCAACTACAGAATAGGTGACTATGTTTATTTAAAAAACCACTTGAGAATGGGCAAAGCATTATCTCCCGTTTGGAAAGGCCCGTTCAAGATAGTTAAATTGCATGGCAATAATAATGCATCCCTATTAATAAATAATAAACATGTAAAACACCACTTTGATGAGCTAAAATTAGCTCATATAGGTCCTAGATCAGTTTAGTCTTAATTATAGAAACTTAAGTATTGTATAATATAATAGTTGTAATCTTTTACAGTACCATTACTAAGAGCTTTCCGGATATAATACGTCCAGTAGAGAATGGTCCCAGAATCTATTTCGACCCGATTGGTTCCGTGAAAATAATTAATGGACATTTAAGTGTAGTGGTACCCATAGATGTATCTTTTATTAGCCCTCACCTCAATAATATAAATGATATTTTACATTCAATTGACAATATATGTATTCAAGGTAATGTATTCGATACTTCAGTATGTAATCAAATTATTCAACCACTCCGAGTCAGATATACTGATATGACTAGAGACTTTAATGCCATTTCTCACCTGCTCACTCAGAGAGTAAAACGATCCTCATGGTTTGGCGGCGTCGGTACCGTTATGAAACATCTCTTTGGCACAATGGACGAGGACGACGCTATTTAATATAATAACGCCATTCAAGAACTTAACAATAATCAAAAACAATTAGCTACTTATATGAAAGAAAATATATTATTAACAACTTCAACGCTTACTGCATTTAATGAAACAATTAATCAACTCGTTGAAAATGAAAAGTCCTTGAATAGCGCTATCAACTTCTTATCTGATAATCTTGTAAATTTGACTAATATATCTGAAAATTTAACTATTAAGGTTAAAATAATGGAGATTATAACCATGTTAGAGAATAGTATACTTACCTTATCTTTTAAGTTAGAAGATATATGTAATGGGTTAATGTTTAGTAAAAATAATGTACTATATCCCGCTATATGTTCTCCTGAAGAACTGTATAACGATTTAGTTGCTAACTTTCGTTTATTACCTAGCTCTAAGGAATTGCTTATTGTCCTAAGTATAAGTAACATCCATGTACTTATGCAAATGTCTAGAATAAGTTCATACTATTCCGAGAATAAGATCATTTTTGTAATTAAGATCCCATTAGTTAACCCTTTAGAATTTAACTTGTATAATACATTACCCTTACCTATACCACAGTATAATGATACTTATATAACTATTATTCCCACGACGTCACACATAGGGTTCTCTAGAGATAAGAATCAATATTGTCTTGTAAATAACCCTAAAGAATGTCAATCTATGAACCAATACTATATTTGTGATAAGATAAATATTCTATCCAGTGTAGCTCAGCCTATTTGTGAGAGCAAAATAGTGTCTAAAACTCTGTTTATGTGCCCCAAAGAATGTGAAACGAAATATGTGAAAGGTAACATCGAAATCTGGCAAAAACTGTACGATAGTAATTATATATTTGTTATGTCAGAAAATTACAAAATTCACACTAGATTGTTCAAATGATCATGTTTACGAAACAAATATAAATGGCACAGGTATAATTAATATTCCAGATGGCTGTATTGGCTTCTGTAAAACACACAGTTACCATCGAAACAAAATATTAAAATAAATTTAACACATATAGATTTAGATTACAATACGATTAAACTAAATAATATAAGTATAACAAAATTGCTAGACCTTAAGTATTCTGAAGTTAACATTAAACACACAAGTTTCCAAACTTGAAATAATTATAAAGAAAATTTTGATTTACTAAAACAAAAATTTGAGAAGATCATTGAACAACCAAGCGTCCAAACTTATGGACATTACAATGTCCCATTCATATCCTATTTTGTTTTAGCTTGTATTTCTATTTTATGCTATACATTGTATAAATGCTACTATGTAAACCGTTGCACTCTTCCCTCTCAATCACTCAATATCACCAATCCTAATTCTCCTACCGAAATTGAACTTACCACTCCTGAAGAACTCCCTCGGCTCCGCATCTTAACATAAACTTCACTTTAGGGTGTAAGTTTAGTCTTAAACGGGGGGCTGTTACAGGCCACTCTAACCACTGAACCTGCTATCCCTAACAGTTAAATCCCTTACTCAGCATGCCTGTTAGTTATCGTAATAGACGCTACCATAATCCCCATCAGTCCGTTCCTATCCTCCACGGTGCGCGGTAGTCCCAAATCATTCTCACCATTGTAATTATTGTATTAAATTGTCAAGGACAAAATAAATCATCTTCAAATCTAAAAACTGTTTTTTAAAAACGCTTTCTCAAGTCGCATCGTAACAGTTCCATTAACCTTTCGAAAGAAGCTGGTGCGTTGCACAATTCGAAAGGCATAACATTGAAATGCCAAAGCCTTCTGCCCATTGAAAAAGCTGTCTTTTCCTTGTCTTTTGGGTCCATTTCCACTTGCCAGTAACCACTTTTTAGATCTATTGTTGTAAACCACATCATTCCGCATAATGTGTCTAACGTGTCGTCTATTCTAGGCAAAGGATAACTGTCTTTCTTGGTTACATCATTCAATCTTCGGTAGACAATACAGAATCTAGTCGATCCATCCTTTTTCTTTACCAATACCACCGGCGAACACCACGGGCTAGTCAATGGCTCAATAACCCCGTTTTTCCTCATATCTTCAATAATATCCTCAACCACCTTCTCCCTGGCAAAAGGTACACGTCGTGGGCGTTGACAGATCGGTTGTTCATTCCCCGTATTGATGCTATATTACTACTATTACTATTACGTATTGATACTACTCCTGTCTTTCCGATGTCACCGTCGTTGTTTGAGAAAATGTCGACGTACTGTGTCAGCAATATCTTTGCTTTTTCTGTTTCGATTTCTGTTAGATCGTCTTTGCAAACTTTTGAAACACTATCCACGTTAACGTTAGTCTCAGCCAGACTCTTGGTTTCCTGGCAATTTCGTATCCAAGCAACTTTGATGGACTCTCCTCTATCTCAGAACCCTTTTTCAAAACTTTTTCTTCATCACTTTAATTTAGGACAGGTATAACAGCCATTTGTGAAGAAGCAACAACTACACATGCTGGCAACCATGGATCGTGATCTCCATTGTCTTCTATCATTATGCAACGTCGCTGACTCGCAGTGGCAAGTAATGTGACAGGAACAAATGTCTGTGACCTAGGTGCAAGCTTGCTCTCCTTGAGGCACAAAACCTTTCCCGTGCCTCCACCTCTCATTGGAATTTCCATGTCTCCATACTTGAGGATACCACACTTAATATCCAATCTACATTGGTGATCTCTGAAGAAGCCTAGCCTAACAATGCATTCGTCGACGATGTCTGCAATCAGTGCTTTTTGCCAATTTAATTTGTCACCTACTTTGAAAGCCACCATTTGCTCTCCCCTGACTGGGATGTGCTGGCCGTTAGCCGTTGTCAGTCGAGGTCAAATTGACTGTTTTAGAATCTTCCCATTCTTCCTTATCAGGTGAGTCCCTATAACAGTTAGTGACGCACCGGTGTCCAAGATCAGCAAACAGATAACGCCATTGACCGCTCCATCATGGTTAAGCTGTTTTCATCCGTGCTTTGTCGGATACAAACTTTAGGGGCTTTTCGTCTACCGGCCAGCGCTTGCCCCGCAGCCCTGGCTGGAATAGTTTTCCTGGTCGTGTTCCGACGTTTGAACAGTAGCGTCATTTTTACATTTAGGTTTCGGATAGCTACTGCTGAAATGTCATCACCATCAATGAAAGCCTGGAGACGCATGCTTTGGACTTGTGCCGGGGGTGCAGACTGGTAAGCTTTTCCTACCATCTTCTCTACTTCTAGAGACCACTGCTGCAATGACTCGTTAGGGTGCTGACAGCGGCTACGCAACTGAGCACGGAATACAAATTCCAAATGCGCCTCTCCATACCGGGACTCTAGAGCCTCGATGAGCTGTTCATATGTGGCGTCTTTCGCCAGAGACTGTAGCACTAATATTGCACCATCGCGTAAAGCCAGAGCGAGTGCAGTCTTGGTCTGCTCTCTGTTCCAACTGTTACTAGAAGAAGCGGCTTCAAACTGCATCCTGTACGCCTCCCAGGATGAGGTACCATCGAAAGAAGGCACTTTAAAATTATCAGCACCTGATGAGGTGACTGCGACTGAAGGGACGTTGGCCTTAATCCTCCAGAACTCCTCCTCTATGCGGCTGTGCATCTCATCCGATACTGATGCCATGCGGGATTGCGACACTGCCGCCTTGCAGGACTGTATCTCTTCCTCTATAGGAGCCATGCGAGATTGCACTTCACCGATACACATCTCCATCTCGGTGATCTTACGAGCGTTCTCCGATATATGAAAGTGAATCTCATCCTGGCTCTCCATTATCTCGCTAAGCTGAGATTGTAGCTGCTGCGAGTTTTGCTGGAGTTCGGATTTAAGCTGCTGCGAGTTTTGCTCGAGTCGAGATTCAAGCTGCTGTGAGTTTTGCTGGAGTTCGGTTTTGAGCTACTGCGAGTTTTTTTCGAGTCGAGATTCAAGCTGCTGCGAGTTTTGCTCGAGTCTAGATTCGAGTCGCCGCGAGTTTTCCTTAAGTGACTGTTTGAATAGAGCTGCGAGGTCTGCGAGAGATAGCGGGTTAGCTGCGCTTGCGGACGTAGAAGGAGCATCCCTGCTCACAACTTCCTGGCTAGAGTCGCCTTGCTCTTGAGCGGCAGCCCTTGCACGTGTCGTAGGCCCTTCCCTTGGCATGACTGGCATCTTCCAATCCCACGTCTGACACCAATTGTTACGGACGGGGTTACGGGATTGGATGGAAACACCGAGTAGCACTGATCACACTTTATTCGACTTCACACACACGACGCGTCGTTCAATTTCGACGCAGACAGCACCAACACTAGCGTCTTTTGCACTGCACTTCACTGCACTATACTTTCACTTCACTTTATTTCACTACTACTTCTTTATTCCTTTTACTTCTTCCTTTTCTTTTCCATTTTACCACTTCTCAACTTAAACTGGCGCTCAGCGCATCTACACCGCCTTAAATACCCCTAGGAATGTTCTAGATCCACTAATTTCGATTGTCTTTTCATTATTCATTTGTTTTTCAATCTCCTGTCTCTTTTTAACCTTTCCATTCCTTCCTGAAGTTTCTAGAATTTTCTAATCTTTATTCGAAATATTTAAATAATCTTTTTTTGCATATTTGCCAAATATTCATAAACATTTTTCAAATTTCATAAAAACCAAAATCCACATAATTGTTGTGACTGGGATTTTAACCCACGCCCTCAGAACATGCAGCTGTGTTATCCGCACGACCATCGCCTCGTTGTCAATGACTGGTGCATTTGGCGAACACTTGACAGAGTGTATACGTCATCGAACTAAAAACTGTCATTTCCAAATAATAAAATAGTCTTCAGACCTCTTTGCTAATTATTGTGTTTGACGACCGGTTAGTTTGTCGTGTAGACGTCAGTAGTCCTTGGCAACCGTAGTGATGACAGCTTGACATGACACCGGCTTTCACAATATCGACGTAAGCTACCAGTATCCGTATTGTTGCATTTCGCTCGATAACTGAGAGAATAGGAGACTCAATCACCTTACAGCTTTATAAATAGCTCACCGATCAAGTGCCTAAGCCTTGTGCCCGCATGGCTGTTGCAAAAATTTTAGATCTTACTTGGTACGGTTATCTTTTTCTAATTTTGGAAAATAATGTTGAGGAAAGCTAGTTATGCTGATACTGCCTGAAATCTCTGGGAGATGCGATGATATATAAAATCGATTAACCGCTTGACCGCGCACAAGTGACTATTCTCCCTTTTTCGAAATGCCGTAGACCGTGCACAAGTGACTATTTTCCCTTTTTGGTTACAGCGCTATACTCGGTCTGAATTGACTGTTTCTTTCTATTACGTAATGTTTTAAATTATTTTTCTCTGTTCTATTCAAATCATTGAACATTTCTTGATGCTAAAAATACGAAGCGAGTCTTAAAATCGTTAACCCGGAACGAAAAAATAATGTCAAATGCCACTCTTTGTTTCGCGCACTCCGTGATTACGTGCTTATCGTATGCGTGTAATTAAATATTTTTATACTATGATACATGTTTTTTTTATTTAATTCGGTGTAGATAGAATACCTCTACAGTTCAAACTCATAAAATATGTATGTCATCGAATTATTTTTTAAAATAATCCTGTTTAAAATACACAAAGTGTTTTTTTCAACGATAGTCAATGTTCGCTGTTAAGTAATTACGTGCTTATCGTATGCGTGTAAGTAAATATTTTTATACTATGATACATGTTTTTTTTTATTTAACTCGGTGTAGATAGAATCAATCCCTCTACAGTTAAAGCTCATAAAATATGTATGTCATCGATTTACTTTTTTAAATAATCCTGTTTAAAATACACAAAGTGTTTTTTTCAACGATGGTCAATGTTTGCTGCTAAGTATAATAAATTAGAAAATAAATATCAACAAAGAATTAATACGACTTGAAAGAGTCATTTATAATGTTGAAGAAAAACATCACTTCAACTTACTCATGTTACCGACTTATCAACAATAAATGTTTATGTTAGCGCGCCCATCTGGCGAGCGGCGGCGTGACATTTTGTTTAGAACGTGAGCGGTCAAGTGAATTCGGCGAATTGGCGCTAGCGGTCAAGCGGTTAATATATACACAGACTAAGCCATAGTCAATCTTTAATGCCGTATAGTACTTACTGGTCGTGTCATACGAATATATTTTTATTTTACGACAATTACCTGAAAATATTATTTTCGACTACGTCAATTTAAAAACATTATTTTGATGATGAATGAGATTTCCTTAGTTTATTTATACAACGTACTCGGTATCATTTTCTTTCAATTATTTATTTTATGATTCAAAGCATTAAAATTACAATACATTAAAGCTAATATGTTGAAATGTGTCCCACCGGAGACCCACCTGTATTGGGTTATGTAGGTGTAATCATCGGCGTGGGTTAGGTAAGGTTATTAGATGTCAGAAATAGGAACCTCCTTTTTATAAGTGCCTTGTACAAGTGCCGCCTGCGGAATCGAAGCAATATCTTTAGATGTTGGTCGTGGCTCTGGGTTATAGGTCAACAATCTCGTTGGCATGACCAATTATTAATTAGCTTATAGTTTTTAGCTTAGACAAGCTACCAATCATGTGTGATGGTGATTGCAACAATCAATGCAAGTCGTGCCAACCGGTCTATCATCGCTACGTTGTCACAATGATAGATAGAGAGGAGGAGATAGAGGACCAATCGGTCCTGGTACAAGCGCGTGGATTTTCGGAAACTGGGTCGAGCACATACCTGTATTATACTGCCTCTGAATTGACAACAGTATATTTAAAGCAGCTTGTTAATAAACAGTCCAGGATACTACGTTGTGTTTTTTTTGCTAAGTATCCGGAATCAATGTCTGAGATGTCTAGGGCTGGTTACACGTCCTGAGTGTGTAAACCATACTGGTCAAGATATACCTACCACCGCACTCGCCTGATTCCTGGCGTGCTACAGTAGATATACTTTACGCTGGGAATCAGGTGGTAGTAATGATGGTCTGTATAAGTGAATTGTAAACGAAAATGAAGCTCGATCAAACCCCATTTGCATCATGTGAAGAAGAGTGAGAAGCCATCCCGAGGCTGGTGACAGTATGGGCTTTAAGTAAGCTTTCGAGTTACTTGTGTTGTAAAACCCATACAAGGAAATCAATCTTAGTCTATTTTTAGCTAATTTTAGTGAAATATCTAATGTACAGACTTTTTCATCTGTACAGTTTTACTATAGTAGAAATTTAAATTACATACATACATAGACTCACGCCTGTTTCACCGAAGGGGTAGGCAGAGGCATATTAAACGCCCACTTTTTGCCAGTGTTTTGATTCCATGTAATAGGTGGCGAGCCTATTGCCGCTTATCGGGATATTTTGTTTGCCAGAGCCTCGTCCGTTGATCGGCAGGTGCACCACTTGCTGGTGAGGTTGGCTTGGGACCCTAAGTTCTTGGTGAGAAGCCTATGCACCTATGCAAATTTAAATTAATGTGTGAGAATAACAAAATAGTCACTATAAATTAGTTTACTGTCCGTACCCATACAGAATGTTAAATTGTATGGTAAAACAAGTAAAACTATTCATGCCTTTAGTCATCATAATATTAAGTGTAGGTTGTTTAAAGAATTAAGATGTCATAAAACCTTTAGAGGCGAATTATAGATGAATCGAAATTCCTCACGCTGTTGCAAATATTTATTTGTACTTATTGCGCTATACTTTTATGTAGGTGCCCTTAATGTCTTACATCTCAACCATTAATCAGGCGTGTTGGTAGATGATAAGTAAAAATATGCAGAGCAATAAATATAAGTATCAATAATGAGGCAGGTTTGTTAATCTACTTTAACCCCGCCCACGTCGGGCGTAAAAAATAAAAAAATGGCCGTATTACGCCTCTGCCTACCCCTTCGGTGATACAGGCTTGAGTCTATAAATAAAAAAAATAAATAAATAAGATCATGCCCCACTATTGCAAAGTTTGAATATTCTTTTTAATTATGCATTGTAATTGGTTGTCATTTTTATAGACTTTTTTTCCAAAATAACGACTGAAAATTGTTTGCCACAAGTTCGACTTCACGCGCGTTAGACTGACGACAGCTCTGCTTTGAAAAACGTGTAGCGACGCAATCTCGTAATTTCACTATTTGTATTATATGTCATTATACTCAGAAACTAATTTTGTTTGCTATATAATATAGATAAGATATCATCATTGTTTAAATTATAACGAAAAACGATTTTCAAAACATTATTATCAAAATGGCGGCAAGTTGTAAATACAACCGTTCGCATTTCAGTTTTGTTACATTAGGTAGGTAGTTAAAAGTCGGTACTTTTACTCACAACCTTTCTTATTTATCACAAACTTATGAGTAAACAATAATAAAATAATAAACTTATGATTTTGATATATACGAAAGTGTATCTAAATCGGCACAGCTTCTCGCGTGATTATGGCGGCCATTTCGTATTCCGATGATGTTGAAATTAAACTACAGTTTACGGATTTTATCGTGTTATATTAACAATAGGCTAAGGAACTACTAACACTATGGATCTTTGGTCTGAAATAAATTATATATTATTATTATTATATTATATTGGTTTCACTGGTTATTAGTTATTACATTTAAACTGAATGCTCTAGAAACTACACTTTTATAACTAGCCGACGTTTCGAATTCTTTACAGGATTCATGTTCACGGCAGACTGAGGTGATATTTGTGTTTGTCTTGAATTTAAAAGTTATCTCGAAGTACCCGAAAATTTTTCAACTATTGGTGTTACTATCTACGCAGAATTTGCTCACACCTACACATGTTCGTTTGTTTATTACACATAACGTACTCCCGTAACAACTTTTTATGGCTTGTGTTTGTTTATGTTGCTAAATTACTCCGAGAACCGGCGCCGCAGTCAACCTTGTTTCCTTTTATTACTTAATATTATGATGACTAAAGGCATGAATAGTTTTACTTGTTTTACGATACAATTTAACATTATGTATGGGTACGGACGGTAAACTAATTTATAGTGACTATTTTGTTATTCTAACACATTAATTTAAATTTCTACTATAGTAAAACTGTAGAGATGAAAAAGTCTGTACATTTGATACTTCACCAAAATTAGCTAAAAATGGACTAAGATTGATTTCTTTGTATGGGTTTTACAGCACAAGTAACTCGAAAGCTTACTTAAAGCCCATACTGTCACCAGCCTCGGGATGGCTTCTCGTGATCAAATTATAAGTGATAATCTCGTGCTAGTACATGATGCAAATGGGGTTTGATCGAGCTTCATTTTCGTTTACAATTCACTTATACAGACCATCATTACTACCACCTGATTCCCAGCGTAAAGTATATCTAGTGTAGTACGCCAGGAATCAGGCGAGTGCGGTGGTAGGTATATTTTGACCAGTATGGTTTACACACTCAGGACGTGTAACCAGCCCTAGACATCTCAGACATTGTTTCCGGATACTTAGCAAAAAAAACAAAACGTAGTATCCTGGACTGTTTATTAACAAGCTGTTTTAAATATACTGTTGTCAATTCAGAGGCAGTGTAATACAGGTATATGCTCGACCCAGTTTCCGAAAATCCACGCGCTTGTACTAGGACCAATCTATAATTGTGACAATGTAGTAATGATAGACCGATTGGCACAACTTGCATTGATTGTTGCAATCACCTCTTTAGCAATCACCATCACACATGACTGGTAGCTGGTCTAAGCTAAAAACTATAAGCTAATTAATTATTGGTCATGCCAACGAGATTGTTGACCTATAACCCAGAGCCACGACCATCATCTAAAGATATCGCTTCGATTCCGCAGGCGGCACTTGTACATGGCACTTATAAAAAGGAGGTTCCTATTTCTGACATCTTATAACCTTACCTAACCCACGCCGATGATTACACCTACATAAGCCAATACAGGTGGGTCTCCGGTGGGACACATTTCAACATATTAGCTTTAATGTATTGTAATTTTAATGCTTTTAATCATAAAATAAATAATTGAAAGAAAATGATCAGTGTCTATTCTCTCTATGAGTGGATAGGACGTGTTTCGTGTTCGGTTTTTGTGCAAATATTCTCGTTTCGTTCTCTACAAAACTTACCGGCAAAGAACAGCGCGCTATAGCGCGCTGTTACCAGCGCAGCGCGGTAACAGACAGTGCAGTCGGTATGAGTCAAGATATTACGCAGAATGATAAGGGAGCTGAGGACAACATAAGTATGGAGGGAAGTGGCATGGATGAGGCATTTACACAGGATGAAAATATATACAACAATGAGGAGAACTTACACAGTTTAGACGATGGCGGTGTGGAAGAAGATGGGCACTGGAGAGTAGTGGGTGATGATAAAAGAAGGAAAAAGGAAAGCATTGATGTCTGTGTTTCTAACAAAAAGAAATTACCAAAGCAATTCGCACTAGCTGAATTATTTTCGAGCGAAAATATACCAGGAATACAGCGTGTTAAGTTTGTTAATGCCTATAAAGTCATAGTCAGTTTCGATAACGAATTAAATGCAGAAAAGTTAATCACATGTCAAACACTGATAGATAAAGAATGGAGAATACAAAGGGGCTGGGTCGTTAATGCGTCATACGGTATTATAAGAGACATAGATATCGATTTAACTGAACTTGACCTGCTAGAATGTTTAAAAAATAGCAATGAATGTGAAATAATATCTGCCAAGAGACTAAACCGCAAAAATTCTGAGTCTGGGTGGACCCCATCTGAAACAGTGCGATTATGTTTTAAAGAAAGTTCAGTCCCTCGATATATTAAGTTATTTAACTTGATAGTTAACGTTGAACCCTATGTGTTCCCAGTAACGCAATGTTCTCGATGCTGGCGTTTTGGACACAAGGTAAAACTTTGCCCATCATTAAAAATAGTATGCCCTAAGTGCGGTAAAAATCACGCTAACTGCGAGTCCACCCAATTTAAATGTGTCAACTGCAACGGCAATCACATGTCGTTGGTAAAATCGTGCCCAGCATACATCAAAGAAAAGAAAATAAGAGCTATAATGTCCGATTTTAACTGCACATTTCGTAAGGCACTAACGATGTATGTACCTCCATTTTCCCCGAGATCCAATGAAACAGCAATGCCAACTAGCTACGATAAAAACAAGTCACCGGCGCCGTTAAATCACATTACATCAAGCCCTATGTCATATGCAGCTGTATTAGCAAATCAACACAACACTTCAAACGTGCCCAAAGATACACCTACGAAGAGGAAGCAACGGAATTCTACGGAACAAATTGCCTATGAACTAAACTCAACATCGTCGGAGTCGTCATCGGAGTCACATACGGAGGAAGACGAGACGCGTGCATGCGCCGGCGAACACACAAGTACTGAAGTGGCCGCGGAGACAACGCATCGCAGCCAACGCAGCCCTAGTCGTCGCTCGCGCTCGCGCCGGCGCCGCCCTCGCCGGCGAAGCCATGTCGATAGCCATATAGACGTAGATAATAATAACTTGCTTATGAATGAACGCGCAAACCAGTCTACATCGCAATCGTGTGTTGATGACCGAACATTTGTTTCTATGTTGAAGAAATTTGCGCACATTATTTCTTCTAACAATGATAATTGGTCAGAAAAATCTAGGAAAATTATTGGTCTAATTGTGGAGTGGGGTATAACAACTATTATGAACCATTTTTCAGATGATTCTATTTGTAAAAATGTATTAGATACTATTATTAAGTCTTGCAATGGCCAGTAGTAATACTCATAACACGATCGTTATCAATACCGCGCAATGGAACGCACAAAGTATTAAGCCTAAACTTTTGACATTCGAACAATTTTTGCTTCGAAATAAAATACATGTTGCCGTAGTTAGTGAGACCTGGCTGGATCCTGAGTATTCGCTTAAATTAAATAACTATTGTATATACAGAACGGACCGAGTAGACAACTATGGTGGCGTTGCCATTTTTACTCACAAATCCATCAAATCCGAGCTATGCGGTTTAGTACATCATAACCAAGATATACAAACAGTATATGTTAGAATTCACAATTGTAAATATATTAAAAATATTATCGGTGTTTACTGCCCTCAATGGGTACATACCAATCAAAATGATTGGGATGTTTTATTCGAACAATTTGATAGCAAAACGCTAGTTTTAGGGGATGTGAATGGTCATCATCTGTCTTGGTCATATAAAACAGATACTAGAGGATTACAAATTTACAATTCTATAAATGATAGCTCCTTTGTGTCCCTGAACGACGGCAGCCATACCCGCATAAATTTGGTAGCTAATAATTTGCAACAGAGCTCCCCGGATATATCTTTAGCCACATCCGATATTGCATGTTTTTTTAACTGGCATGTTTCAAATGAGAGTCTTGGAAGTGACATATAAACCAAACTTTATTAAAAAACGTAACTTTAAGCAAGCTAATTGGACCACTTACAAAGACCATCTTGAAAATGTATTTGCGAACTTTAATTTTACAGGAGATCCACAACATGATTACAATAAGTTTATGTACCACGTTAATAACGCAGCAGATGAAAATATACCTTTCATTAAAATAAATTTAAACCCAGCAAGTAAATTTTCGCCAAAACCTTACTGGACTCCTAGCTTATCCCAATCGGTTGCGAAAAGAAGATTAGCTTTATCTAAGTTTAGAAGAAACCCAACTCCATCTAACTTATCAAATCTTAAGGCTTGCATTAAGGAGACTCAAAAACTTATTAGGAAGGCCGCGTCGAACAGTTGGCACATGTTTTGTCAGTCTCTAAATGAGGTAATATCAGCTGGGGAAATGTGGAGAAAGATGAAATGGTTAAAGGGCAACAAAATTCAAAATTCATTCATTAGTAAAGCAAAAGCTGAATCAGTTTTAAATCATTTATGTCCCACATACGTAACCCCTGCTAAACCCAATTTTATGTCATCGAACCACCATTTAGAGTTGCCCATTTCTATTAATGAATTAGATACATGTATTAAAAATACTGATACTGCACCAGGAATGGACCTCGTATCATTTTCTATGTTAAAACAATTACCGAATAATGGCAAATATATTTTAGCAACACTATTTAATCAGTTCTTAGCTTCTGGGTTTACACCTATTCAATGGCGAGATATATGCATAGTACTGATTCCCAAACCTGGTCGAGATCCGTCCTTAATTTCGTCTCTTCGCCCTATTAGCCTAATCCCCTGCGTATGTAAAATATTTCATGTGATCATTAACCGGAGATTGGAATGGTTTTGTGAAAGAAAAGGCATTTTCTCACAAGAGATGGTGGGTTTTAGAAAATCTAAATCATGTCTAAATAGTCTGACTAGCTTAGTAACAAGGGTCCAATCAGGATTTTTACAAAACAAGGTCACCTTGGCAAGCTTTCTTGATATTGATAACGCGTACAATAATATAAATATTAGTTCATTACTTAGAATTTTAGACGAGATTGGTGTTGGTTCTAATATATGTAATTACCTCTGGAATTTTCTTAGTTTAAGGAGTTTAAATATTAGAATTGAAGACTATTATATAAGTCAGTGTACTGGTCAGGGCATCGCACAAGGCGACCCTATGTCGCCTCTGTTATTTAATATCGCTACCTATAAAATTTGCAACAGTGTCAACAATGTATTCATTTCCCAGTATGCTGATGATTTCACACTGTATGTAACAGATAAAAGCGTATGTAATACACGTGATTTTCTTCAGGGTTCATTAAATATGGTACTGCAGTTATTAGAACATTTAGGTCTTAGTGTATCCTCCACAAAAAGTAAAACTTGTTTATTTTCTAACGGTAGATAAAATGATAACGTTTGTATAACTGTCAATGATACGCCATTGCAACAAGTGGCTCACGTAAGATATCTGGGTATGTGGTTGGATTCAGCGTTGCGGTGGTCCAAACACATAAACGAAATATGTCACAAAACTCGTAAGTTTTTAAATATTTTTAAAGTTCTATCAGGCTCTGGGTGGGGTATTCACCCTAGCCATTTAAGACAACTCTATATTTCTATCATCAGAAGTCGTTTGGATTATGGCAGCTTTCTCTTTGATAGTAGTAGTCAATCTAATTTATATAAATTAGATAAGGTCCAAAATGAAGCAATGCGTATCATTGGCGGTTTCGTGAAATGCTTTTCATCCCATCCACGTGATGGAATGTGAACTGGTGTTACAACCCTTACAAATACGTCGGAGTTATCTTGCTGGAAAGTTTTGGTTTAAATTGATGTCACAATCTAACAACACCACGGTAGATGCTATTAAAGAATTGTCGCTACATATTTCTAGTAGGTATTGGAGGCGCAAAAAGATACCTAGCATGGTTCAAATGTATTTAAAATTTAAAGATGTTAACATAGACACAAAGGAAAATTTAGATATGTTTAGATTAGATTTTTGGATGAATAGATATGACCTAAAAAGTGTTCTAAAATACCGGATAGGAGATCTAACTAAAGGGAAAAAAGAATACGAGATTTCAAACCTAAGAAACAAATGCACACAATATTTAGAAAAAGAGTATGCATCATTTTAGAACGTGAAAAAATTCCCATTTTTGTGGCTGCTGACCTGCATAAGTTACCGCCGGTGACATTCGATCACGTTGATGTCACGGCGTTATTGAAGGACATATTGTTATTGAAAATGCAGATAAATGAAGTGAGGAACAATTATGTCACAAATGAACAATTATGTGATTTCGAAAAAAAGCTGTGTCATAAAGAAAATATGTCATTTTCTACCAAAGGCGGTATATGTAACATAAGTGCTGAGAGCGGGTCGTCGAAATCAGCTGTTTTCGAATCAGCTGTGAGCGTGCGACAAGGAAGGAATGTGCGGTCGTGTTCGCGCGACCGTTCATTCAGCGCGCCGGTGACAGATCGGACAGATACGTCACTAACGTCATCAACTGACAGCGGGCGAGATGCGCTCCAGTGCGCTCCACTCCACCATGGCGCAATGGAACGCATGAGCGCGAGCGTGAGGGAGACGGCGAGATGCGACGAAGCTGCTAGTGTGAGGGAAACGACATGTATAAGCGATGTTGCTGGATGTGAAGAACTACACTCAAAACAAAGTGATATTATCAGTACATGTGATAAACAAAATATTGCAAAAAGTGTTGCTTCGACTGAAAAGAAGTCGTTCGCGAGTGTTGCGATAAGTAGCAACGTTCCTCAACGAGCTAATCAAAATACTGAAGAGTGGATTACGGTGCAGAAGAAAAGATTGAGAAACAAATTTGTGACGTGTAAGGGTAAAGCTTGTTCTGATGTCAACACAAAGTTTAAAGCAGCAGATATGAAAATACCTTTATTCATTACGCATGTGCATAAGGAGGTCTCGGAATCAGATATTGCAGAATATGTATTTACAAAAACACAAGAGGAAGTAGCCCCAATCAGAATAAAAATGGCAAAGGAGCGTAGCTACAGTGCCTTTAAGCTTTTTGTCAGTAAGTGCTATGTAGACAAGTATCTTGATGAGAGTTTTTGGCCGAATGGTATATCCTTTAGACGTTTCGTAAATAAAGGACTTTCTATCGACTACAGGAGGCAGTCTACAGAGAACAATAATGGATAAAGCCCGCAATACCAGATTGATCTCATACAATTGCAAGTCGCTAAAGCGATCTATCGAAGGGATTAGGTATCTCTGTGCGAATGCGGATGTGATTGCTCTACAGGAGACTTGGTTATTGCCGCATGACCTGACGCTTCTGAATGAGGTACACAGTGATTTTGTGGGTGTTGGAAGCTCAGCGGTTGACACTGGTGCTGAACTGCTAAGGGGAAGACCATTCGGTGGGACTGCAATTTTATATAGAAAGACTGCTTTTAATTCAGTGACTGTAATAGACTGTGACAATGTTAGAATAACAGCTTTGAAGTTAGAAATGAATGCTCATTATCTGATTGTTTTCAGTATTTACATGCCCACTGATTGCATCGACAACCTGCCTGAGTTTACACAGTGCCTGGGTACAATTAGTTCCATATTGGCTGAAAATCCAGACTGTGTTGTGGCTTTTATGATGGGAGATTACAACGCAAACCCAAACAGTTTATTCTGTAACCATCTCACAGATTTCTGTGACGATCAGCAATGGACTTGTGTGGATCTTCTTGGTAAGCAAGACACATTTACTTTTATAAGCGAAGCCCACGGATGTGTGAGTTGGCTAGACCATTGCGTAGTAACAAATGCAGCACTACCTGCGGTCACAAATGTTTGGGTTGAATATGATGCGCACTGGTCGGACCATTTCCCACTCGTTGTAGAATGTAACTTAGGCCAGGTACTGTGTAAGGAGATGACAACTGTTACGCCTATACAAAACCAAGTTGTATGGGGGGAACGTTCTACTGAGCAAATCCGGCGCTATCATCAGGTATGTCACTGTGGGCTTAGGGACATTCACTTTCCAATTGAGATGTCACAGTGTTGTGATGGCATGTGTGACATGGTAGAACACCGAGCTATAATAGATAGTTTGTACAGGAGGCTGGTTGCCATTCTGACTGATGCCGCACTAGTCACATATGAAACAGTGAGAGCACAGAGGAGAGGTGGTTATATTGCTGGGTGGAATAGATATGTTTCGCACTATCACAGGGAGGCCAGGAGGACATTTTTGGTATGGGTAGAGGCAGGTAAGCCAAGATGTGGCCAAACATACATAGATATGCGTGAGAGTAGGAATGTATTTAAAAATAAACTTAAATGGTGCCAAGATAGGCAAGAACAAATCAAAATGGACATTCTTGCTTCTCACCATTCTAGTAATGATTTTAAGAAATTTTGGAAACAGACCAGTAAAATGTGTGGTAAACCTGGTTTCCCTGTCAGTGTAAATGGGCATAGTGAGCTTAAGGTGATTGCAGATCTCTTTAGTGAGCACTTTAGGGTGAAACCACGACAGCCAAACACAACGTTAGGTGGATGTATCGTTGCTGGGGTTGTCGGGAGGACTGTGCGATTTAAAACTAGTGATGTGCAAAGAATTATCAGCAGTATGCGCAAAGGTAAATCGCCGGGATATGACAGTCTTAGCATCGAACATCTGAAACACGTCGGTGTCCATCTGCCGCGCGTCCTCTCCATGTTTTATAATTTGTGTTTATGTCATAGCTACTTACCTGAGGAGCTAACGAGGACTTTGGTAGTTCCTATAGTTAAAAATAAACAGGGAGATGTGTCTGACATCAATAACTACCGACCCATCTCACTAGCCACGGTAATTGCAAAGGTGCTTGACAGCTTGCTTAATGACATTCTGGTGCGCCATATTAAACTGCACGACGCTCAGTTCGGTTTTAGGGCTGGGCTATCCACTGAAAGTGCGATTGTCTGTCTTAAGCAGGCTGTGAGGTACTATGTTGACAGGAAAACGCCGGTATACGCGTGCTTCCTGGATCTGTCAAAAGCGTTTGACACTGTGCTGTATACCAAGTTGTGGGACAAACTGGATAGTGCGGGTGTACCGGCTGAAGTTACCTCTCTGTTAAAGAGTTGGTATCTGTGCCAAAAAACCAAGTGAGATGGGCAGGAACTCTTTCTGACGAGTATGGCATGGAGTGTGGCGTGCGGCAGGGGGGTTTAACTTCTCCTCTGCTGTTCAATCTGTACGTCAATGATCTGATCGGTGAGCTCAGCAGTACACATACAGGTTGCCACATTGATGGAGTGTGTGTGAATAACATAAGTTACGCAGATGATATGGTACTGCTGGGACCGTCGACAGGTTCAGTTCAAAGGCTGGCGGCTATCTGTGAGGCTTATGCGGTGGAGCACGGACTCAAATATAATACTAACAAGAGCGAACTTCTCGTGTTTAAAAGTACTGGAAACACTCCAGTCCGTGTTCCACCGATTAAGCTTAGCGGGGAAATTCTGAAGGTGGTGACTAGCTTCAAGTACTTGGGGCACATTGTGACAGATGACTTGAAGGATGACGCCGATTTGGAGCGCGAGCGGAGAGCGTTGGCGGTCAGAGGGAATATGCTGGCCCGTAGGTTTGCAAGATGCTCTTGAAACGTAAAAGTTACATTGTTTAAGGCGTTCTGCCAGTCGTTCTACACTTGCGGCCTATGGGTAAGACATACCCGTCGGGCCGCCAATGTACTTCGTGTGCAGTACAACAACATCTTCAGAATGTTGTTGCGGCTACCGAGAGACTGCAGCGCGTCCCTCATGTTTGCAGAGGCGCACACGGACGGCTTTCATGCAATTATACGCAAGAAAGTTGCATCCATTTCAAAACGCGTGAGAGGTAGTAGCAACAGCATTCTGAAGATGATTGCAAATAGAGCAGATTTTCCCATTCAGCACAGGTGGATGCAAATTATGATGGGCATGTAGTTAAATTATTATAATATTTGATTTATTTTGTGACATATTAGGTACTTGTTTCTACTTCTTTTGACATTTATATTGACATTGATTTTGTGACATATTAGGTATTTGATTCTATTTCTTGACATTTTTATTGACATTGTTTTTGACATATTATTGATTATTTCTCATTACATTTTTATTGACATTGTGTGACATATTTTGATGCTATTTTTTTGACATTTTTATTGACATTGGCCAACTGTTTATTTTAGACATGACATTGAATAATTGTTGTTTTATAACTATGATTTTTTTTTTGTAATGGAATTTTTAACAATTTTATGGATCTATATCTGAAATAAATGCTTATTATTATTATTATATTATTATTTTACAAAATATTCACCGACGGCTCTAAGGACAGTAGCTCTAGTATAGGTTTAGCAGTATTTGACCCACAAATTTGTCAAACCATTAAATTCAAAATTGGTCACAATATGTCAATTATGTATATAGAATTAATTGCCATCTTAGAAGCCCTAGCTTATATAGAATCTATCGAACTCATTGACAAATTCGTTGTCCTAACCGATTCAAGAAGTTCTCTACAGCACTTGGCTCGGTGTACCTCTTGCCTAAAAGGAACTCCGATAGCCTATAGCATTATTAATGCAATTTCCAAATTAAAAAATAAATTAGTCGAAGTCATCCTTCAGTGGATCCCTTCACACATTGGGCTAGTTGAGAATGAACTTGTTGATAGGGCTGCTAAAGAAGCGTCAAGTGATGGCTTACAAATAGATATTAGACCTTACTACACAGATTGCGTCTATTTAATTAAAAAGCATTGCTACGATTTGTGGAGGGTACATTTTGACGAGAGATCTTTGGAGAAAGGAATTTGGTACAAAACCATACAGAATGAACCTTGGAAATCTCCGTGGTTTGAGAACAGCAAATTGTCTCGGAATATATTAATTATTGCTTTTAGACTTCGTTCGGGACACATTCCATTAAATAAATTCGCATTTCTTATGAAAAAAGTTACCTCTCCCCTTTGTACAGAGTGTGGAGTAATAGAAGACGTCCTGCATATTATGATGGAATGCGTTCGGAACGAGGATATTAGGACCAATACCATAATAAATTAGTCAATAGATTTTAACCAGGTAGGTGTTTGTAATTCCGCTTTGGCTTTTCCGCTCTCAGAGCAAGCCATGTACCTATATAAAATTGTTAAACTTGGTATGCGTCGTCGTTGTCAGTAATTGAGTATTGTACTGTGTTTATGTAGTAGCTAAGTTATGAATGTCCAATGGAGTATTATAGTCATGCTTGACTAAACTCCGTAAAAATAAATTAAAAAAAAAAATGATACTGAGTACGTTGTATAAATAAGCTTAGGAAATCTCATTCATCATCAAAATAATATATTTAAATTGACGTAGTCGAAAATAATATTTTCAGGTAATTGTCGTAAAATAAAAATATATTCGTATGACACAACCAGTAAGTACTATACGGCATTAAAGATTGACTATGGCATAGTCTGTGTATATATTAATCGATTTTATATATTATTGCATCTCCCAGAGCTTGTTAGGCAGTATCAGCATAACTAGCTTTCCTCAACATTATTTTTCAAAATTAGAAAAGGATAACCGTACCAAGTAAGATCTAAAATTTTTGCAACAGCTATGCGGGCACAAGGCTTAGGCATTTGATCGGTGAGCTATTTATAAAGCTGTAAGGTGATTGGGTCGCCGATTCTCTCATTTATCGAACGAAATGCAACAATACGGATACTGATAGCTTACGTCGATATTCTGTCAGAGTATTGTACCGAGTTGAACCGGGATTCATGTTGGAACCAGCTTGGCGCTCTAAATGGGAAATGCAGTTCTACTGAGCTGCAATCTGTAATTTGAGACAATGATATATAAAGCTAATTTTTCACGTTGAGTACATACAACATTATTAAAGTTTACATAACATCGTATTAATCAACTATCATTCAGCGACAAATTTTGAGATATTTTACAGATTTTACATGTGAGTTACTGTGTCGGTGTTCCTACGCTAAAATATTTATGTTAAGGTTTGACTACGATTTCGTAAGTGACCGCAACTGCAAGCATTATGTAGCGGCAATACGTCGTCGTCGCGACGTGTCGCAATAGTCATGATTTCGATCTCAACGGCAGATGGCAGCAACACACGGCAGAGCCGTATTCCTATTGGTTTTGAATGTTCTATGGTTCAAGATGGCTGACGTCCTTGAGAACGTCATTGGTAATTATAATGTGCGGTCGGGTATACGGCTTGGCGACACGTCGCTACCTCTCCGCTTCGTGCCGTAGACTATTTGAACATAATAATGTCTATAATTATATAGATTTCAAGGTAGTAGAGCCTTGCTGTTTTCAGCATGAATGAATGGGCCGGCTCGACCGGGGAAGTACTACCCTCTCACAGAAAATCGACGTAAAGTAACAGTACCTAAACTGTAGCGTTTTGTTTGGTGAGTGAGAGTACCGGAGGCCCTATCCCCTATTCCTTCTCCCTCATCCCACTCCTCATCCTATCCCTTTTCCCAACCCAAGGGGCGGCAACGCACTTATGACTCCTGTGGTGTTGTTGTGTCCATATGGGCGGCGGTAATTGCTTGCCATCAGGCAATCCGTCTGCTCGTTTGCCGCCTATTACCATAATAAAAAATAGAAAAAATAGTAATGTCTCGGCGACAAGTCCCATGCAGTTGTGGTCGGCTACGTACTCGTACCTTTATGGTTTCTCATTAGTGTAAACCGCAAATTCACAATTCCAACAATGAAGGAAAGTTGCTAATAGAAAAAGTTACATACGAGAGTTCGTACATATCAAGTTAATAAAATCATCTAACCAAATAGTAGGAAACCGATCACATCAGAATTATTATAAACATTCCCTTACCATCACGTATGATATATTTTTTTATCTAAGTATGGAATTAAATCTCTCGATAGCTGCCTACCTGTAATATTCAATCTATACTTTTTTTGTAGGTTTGAGATACATTCTTGACAAAGCTCGGTACAAAATATGTCAAACATGTATCTCAAATCTCGAAATTAACGGATAGATCGAATATTGAAAGCGACAGTTACTTGATGCTTGTCTACGATGTCTCTAATAACTTAAACCAATCAGATGGAATTTACATATTTGTGTATGCCCAGTATTTATGCGATTGATACCATACCACTATGAATACAAATCATAACAATTTGAAAAGTTTGACAATTTACTAGGCTCATTACAGTATTGAACTAATTGAAGCTTTACAGTTGTAACTGTTTTTAGAAATTTGAAATTTAATTAATTACTAATAGAGCAAAAAATCTTCTATAAATTCCCGCATGACAAATAAAGTATAGTAGTAAAGTTTAGTAGTAAAGTTTAATAAATGAACATAATTTATTGCTTGAGTAAGATATCAATAACTATTAACTTTTGCAATAGTAGATAACTCACAATGTGAAACAGTTGCAGCTCCTTACAAATATGACATGTAAAACCATTATACTGGCAGTTAAAAAGAGTGGCCACGAGTTTTATTGCCCGTTCTTTCTCGTGGTTCTACCTATTGCATTGCGAACGTGGCAGTAAATGTAAATGTAGAATCATCTAGTAATTAACTTTAACTTTTGACGTTCATAAGCGTCACTTTGTGGCCTAAATGAATAAATGATTTTGAGTTTGAGTTAAGTATCGTCTTGTATAAACATGTACTTAAGAAACAGATAAACGAAAATAGCCTAAAACACATTATTTTTATTAATCCAGCATTTAATGTAAAAACACATAAATAAATTTCAATCAATTCCAAGATTTCAATTTTTATTTCATACATGTTCTTTAATCAAAAACATTCTTCATGTGTTTTTATTAGATTGTGCGTGGTTTATTCAATGTGGAATCCGCCGTAAGCACCGAATAAACCGCACTTGGAATTTTGCTATACCATCGGCAATCTACAGATTTTATGCCTACAGTCCTGCCCCTATAATAATATAAATCTATGGATGTTTGTCTTTTACGTAGAAACTGTGGAATGAATAACGCTTATACGTCATAATATCAAACAGACCTGTACGGAAATAACCGACACACTGTCCACATCAAGGGTGTGGGCAGAAGCTAGGATCAAATAAGTTTTCAGATTATTGTTTGGTATTGCTTTAACATAAAAGCATTAAGCTTATCCTATAATCTCACATCGTATGCCGCAAATAAATTAATGAGTTGTTACTTTATACATAAGCAACCTAGGATACCATTCACAACTATTATTGATGATTTTAGTCGTGGCCAAGGCAAATTTGGCCTCGAATCACGGACAAAATTTGTTCAATAATATGATAATGTATGTAGGAATGTTACGTTCATAGTATGTATGAATATAACCGTAGATATTTCCTATTAATGCCTTGTATAAGATTGTGTTACTGCCAATAGTTCACACAGCACAATGTAATGCCAAAACGCAAGTGAATTTTGCGGTTTATTTAGGCTAGCTTTATTTCTTGGCTACACCCCAATGGATACCGTGAATAGTTAGTAGAACTTTGAACTGTAAGTCACTTTTTAAAGCGAGCTAAAAAAGCATTTTCAAAAGGCTGAACCATTTTTCAGAAGAAAAGTATGCTATTTTGTTAGATCAGAGTCATGGAGATTATGGAAAATCACGCTGGCCGCGATCCGGTAAGGTGATAAATATTTCAATAAAAAAAATCCTGGCCGAAGAAATGTTAAAGAAAAAGATTTTTTGTGATCGGTCTTAATCCATGGCAAGTTAAACTAAAATGGAGGTGCCTCCTTTTTTGATTAGACATAACAATCTCTCGCTGAACCTGGGTAATATATTGGTAAAATCTTTAATTTAAAAAAATCTGGTTTCACTATTTTTATCCGTGTACCTATGTAATGCTATAATTATGACATGTTACATGATGTAAGGCTGAGAACCCATATTTTAAATAATGTTATACTTATGTTTATTTAAAGAGTCTATATCGTTTAGTATATTGAAAATAAAGGTAAAAACTTCTTATTTGCGCCGACGTTCCGTAAAAGATTGAAACAAACCGCGAAAGTTTGAAAGTATTTAAATTTCAAAAAAGCATATTTTAATCATAAATTCATCGCTTTCTTTTTTACATAATAATAATGTACATATTGTTATGTAAAATGTTTTAATCCCTAGTGAGAGAAATATAATATTAAAATAGTTTTCTAAATAATATCAATCCTAAGGGCTAGATCAATATACTCTCGTCAAATACGTTTACCCCTGATTCTACTGTATTTATAAATTATTCATCCTGTCTTCATTAGCATATGCTAAAGAGACAGGATAATATACTGGATAAATTCTATCTGTTATAGACCTCTACAACGACACTTGTCAAGCATATTGAACAATAGTTTAGTTGAATTTTAAATCTTAGCTCCTCAACATAAATTTTAGTTTAGCACGGAGGATTTAGCGTATGTGAAGCGGTAGCCTCGCAAACATCATTTGGCTTTCTCGGTGGCGTCAAAATTCATTACCTGCTAAGCGTGTTGAATAGCTTTATTACGATTGCTCTCTAATCTTGCGAAAGGAAGTCAGTTACTTTGTCAAAGGTAGTAATGAATTATACTATGGCAAAGCTGTAATGACTTGTTTGGATAAACAAACACAATTACAAAGTGTACACTACTACGACAACGGTAATTATACTTGTGTCACAGAATAATTAATAGTACTAACGTACTTGTGTGTTATTCTTTTGTGTGTGTTTGTGTAGAATATACTGCTGTAGTTAGCACGAATATGTTGATTCAATATCACCCTCTTACACAATATTTATTATCATATCGCGTAACAATTTGGGTTTTTGACAGAGCGCAAGAAGCTGAAATTTGTCAAGTATTTCTTGAGGCGTGTTGAGGAGCACTAAGAGAGCATTAAATTTTTGGTTATTCGCATCATAAAGGCGTAACAAAGTTCCACGTCAGCATAGCTGTAGACGAAGTCTAGTCATACCTTTATCATCCTCTTAGTGTTATCCCAGTTTCAATCTGGGGTCACTTCAAAACTAAAAACTTGAAACTAAAATAAAACAAAATTTTCACGTTTTCACACTAATATGTTAAGTTAATTTAACTTAACGGACTGCCTCCGTGGTTCAGTTGATAGCGTATACGACTGCTGATCGGGGGTCCCGGGTTCGATTTCCGGGTCGGGCAAAAGTGTTACTGGGTTTTTCCGAATAGTCAGTACCAGCCCGGAGTATGGTGATGTGCCCGGTAACGGCAATAGGCTCGCCCCCTATTACGTGGGACCTAAATATTCATGGCGAAATGTGGGTGTAATATTTACACCTCTGCCTACCCCTTTGGGGATACAGGCATGAGATAATAAAAAAAAATAACATTATGATAAGAAACTTTTACATAATAATGAAAATGTAATATAAAGCCATTACGAAGGTAAAGAAAGAGAGCCATTACAGGTACTTTTCATAATATTCAGCTGCACGGACGGATGGTGTATCGATTTAAGCCGGCCCCTTCACTGTTGTTTCGAGTTTGGGTGTAAGTACGTTGTGTACCTACGTTGATTGAATGTTTGAAAAGTACCTCGGGATTGAATTTTTTTCCTCATGCGGGCACTGTATTTCTTCAACTAATACAAAAATACAATGTTAGATAGCCCATTTATCGAGGAAGGCTATAGGCTATATAACATGACGCTATAAGTCACGGGAGCGGAGCAATAGCCTTAAATAACGCGAGTGTAACCGCGGGCTCATCTAGTGACTGATAATTTGCATTGATAATTAACGCTTCTTGTAAAGTCTACGTCTGTAATAGTTCAAACAATATGTACATACTTTGTCGACGAGGTTTGCGGCGAACAAAACCTAATGTTTTAGGTTTCTTATAGCTTCGTGACATTTGTTGTATAACCTAGTTTAGCACCGTTTCCATTCTTTAGTTCAACACATTTAAATAAAATCAAAGTCGACAGCGACGTCTTTTATCTTCATTTTAATTGAAATCAATACAGATTGAGGTCAAAGACAGTGTCATTGGAATTTAAATGTAACAAAAAATTGTTTGTTAAGTTAGTGTTCACGACGCCAATTTTAGTTCATCTTGTTCAACACCTTTTTTTAAATCCCTATTACTCGTGGGAACGCTATGAGGACAGACATTAATTATTCTTCAAATGGCGGCGACACGGTTCGCAACCTGGCACGTCTCGTTTCCTGCGAGGGCGAAAAGCGGCCTACTGAAAGCCGATTTGCAACATTGAATGTTGGCGGTGGAATGGACAGAAAATTGGATGAAGTATGCCAGATGATGGTATATGATATTTGAATGTGTAAATGCAAGGCTACTATGGATGAGAATGATAGTAGGACTTACTCGTCTTCTTATTGTAGGGGTTTACGCCCCGGTCAATATAGTAACGGGTATGTCACAACAAGAAAAAGATATAAGGCAGGAGTTTTGGGAGAGTTTAAGAGAGATTCTGAGGACCTGTAAGGATAACGAGAGATTGATTTTGTTAGGTGATTTCAATGGATGGGTGGGAGTAAAGCGAGATGGATTTGAAAGGGTTTTAGGTGGATTCGGTGATAAGAGTGTGAACGAAAATGGAAAAGAACTGCTTGAGGTTTGTTTGGAGTGGAGCCTTTGTGTGACAAACACCATATTTGATCACAAAAGGATACATTTGTATACACGTGAGGCGAAAAATGTTAGAAGAAGTATGATTGATTTTGTATAGTAGATGAACGACTGAGAAAGAATGTGTTGGATACGAGAGTTTTTCGAGGGATCGGCATCCATATAGACCACTTTTTAGTGTTAAGCCGGATAAGTGGGCCGAGAAAATAATCAAGAGAGGGTCTTGGAAAGAATAAAAGTAGAAAATCTGCAAGAGAAAGATGTGAAAGATGAGTATAAACGAAGATTGATAGCAAGATTTGAGAGGTTCGATGGCATAAATGATATGGAAGAGTTATGGCATTCCTTTAAAAAAGAGGTAGTATGTGTAGCGTCTGAAGTATGTGGTGTGATCAAGAGAAGGAAACTACGAAAGGTTAAGAATACATGGTGGGACAAGGATGTACAATCAGCAGTATCAGAGAAGAAGAAAGCGTGGTTAGATTGGTTGGCTGCCAGAGCAAATGAAAGAATGGGAAAGGCAACAAGTGATGACATAGATGAAGCAAGAAAGGAGTTTGTTAGGTCTAAAAGAATAGTGAAAGAAATGGTTAAAAGGAAAAAAAGAGGAAAAGAAAGATGAGTTTAATAGTAGATTATCTGACGACTTTCGGAGAAACATTAAGTTTTTCTGGAAGTCCGTTCGTGCAGTTCGAGGAAAAACTCAATCCTCAGAATACACAGCAATCAGAGACAAGAATGGAAAGATACTGAATGGTGAATCGTGTGTGCTGAAGAGATGGATCCTTCAAAATACTCTTATTTTGAAGGATTATTTGAAAGAACGACGACAGAGACATCAACAGGTGAAATGAATGGTAATGATAGCAATGATGAAAGCGATATTGGCGTGGATGAAATTTTGAAGGCACTGGCCAGTATGAAATTAGGTAAGGCTGCAGGGTATGACAGGATTACAGTCGAAATGCTGAAGGCTGGACAGGGCATCATAGTAAGTCAGCTGCAGCGTTTATTCAACTTGTGCTGGAGCACCGGCCGAGTACCTGATGATTGGGCCACAGCAGTAGTTGTGCCTCTTTATAAGGAAAAAGGCTCGCAACAAGACTGCAAAAACTATAGAGGCATTAGCCTTCTCAGCATTGTTGGAAAATTGTATGCGAAGGTACTGATTGAAAGAGTTATGAAAGTAACCGACAAGAAAATATGGGATGTACAAGCGGGATTCCGAAAGGGTATGGGGTATACGGATCAAGTCTTTTCCTTGCGATGCATAGCCGAGAAATTTTTGGCCAAAAGTCGAAAGGTCTACTGCGCATTTGTGGATTTGGAAAAGGCTTACGATAAAGTGGTGAGGAATGAAATGTGGTCGGTATTGTCGATGTATGGGGTGAACAGCAGCCTAATTCGAGCTCTGAAATCCCTTTATGAGGATTCTAGAGCTTGTGTGAGGATAAACGGGGCATACACTGACTGGTTTACCATCAACACAGGTGTTAGATAGGGATGTGTAGCGTCGCCGTGGCTGTTCAACCTCTTCATGGACAGTTGTTTGCAAGACTTGAAACATAGTGATTGTGGATTAAGGATGAATGCGTTACTTGTCAAATGCCTCCTTTATGCTGATGATTAGGTTATACTTGCGTGTTCAGCGGAGGAGTTGCAGGAGATGGTAACAATCATGCATGGTGCGTTAGAGAGGAAAGGAATGAAAGTGCATGTAAGTAAAACGAAAGTTATGGTTTTTGAAAAGGAGGAATGCGTTACGGCTTGTAATGTTATGATCGATGGACAGCGAGTGGAGCAAGTGAATGAGTTTGTATATTTAGGTACGCTGTTTACAAGAGATGGTAAGAATGTAGAAGATATTGAAAGAAGAGTTAATGCAGGTAATAGAGTGAATGGAGCTCTGAAGGCGTTTATGAATAGCCAAAACGTGTCCAAAAAGGCACGTTTGGCTGTGCATAGAGGGGTGTTAGTACCTACTCTTATGTATGGTAGTGATAGTTGGGTATGGCAGAAAAGTCATGAAAGTAGAATAAATGCTGTAGAAATGAGAGCACTGAGAAGTATGTGTGGTGTCTCTCTGACTGACAGGGTAAAGAATTGTGTGATAAGAGAGTGTTGTGGGGTAAAAGAAGATGTAGTGACAAGCATCGAGAAAGGTATGCTAAGATGGTTTGGGCACGTGGAGAGGATGGATGACGAATGTTGGGACATGTGCAGTGTATGACGCAACAATACAATGCATTGCATCATATTAATTACGAGGTAGCGCGCCTGCATACTCCCCCCAGTCAGTTCCCTACCGTCTAAACGACAACTAGTATACTTGATTCGATTCCGCGCAAATAAATTCGGTTAACTCAAAACTCCTTTTATTGAAGAGTGACCTTCAACAACAAGACACAGTGAACACGTATATAATACTAGAAAGATCATTATAGTGGTGACCCCGACGTGATATATTTTTTTGGACAGTGCAGCGAACAGGGTAGCGGAATTTGACTCCTTGCTAGAGCGTAGTTACAGCCTTGCAAGTTAGTTTTAGTGCTCAAGGGAAACTTTTGAAATAAACCGGTGTACGAACTAAATACAGAAAATGAATAAGCCTGCAGTTACGGGACAAGGTCAAGCCGAAATTACCGCGACAACACAGTCAGTCACAGATCTAGCAGCGATATCCGTTTCATCGAAGATACCGGAATTTTGGAAGGACATGCCGAAATTATGGTTTGCTCAATTCGATTCGATATTGGAGCCGCAGAAACAAGGAGATACTACGAAATTCAACATGGTAGTAGCGAAGTTGGGCAGGGACGCCTTACAGCAAGTATATGATCTTATTATTACGCCACCTGAAAATGGAAAGTATGAAGCCATAAGAAACAGATTAATTACCGTTTACGAGGAGAGCGCTGAACGACAATTTAACAAGCTAGTTTCGGAGATGGATTTAGGAACTCAACGCCCGTCACAACTTCTGAGAAGAATGTCAGAGCTTGCCACTAACACTCAGGTCTCCACAGAAGCATTGAAACGTCTATGGATATCTAGACTTCCGGGTTCGGTGAAAGCAGTTCTATCGGTGGCACAGGATACGAAATTAGACGAATTAGCCGCGTTAGCCGACAAGATCATGGAAAATCTACGCCCTATGGAAATTGCCGCAGTATCAACGCCGACGTCGACAGTATCAGTGACGCCAAATATGACCGAGCAACTGGCAGAAATGACAAGGGAACTACGAACGCTGCGAGTGGAAATTAATGAAATTAGAGGACGACAGCAGCAGTATGATAACGGCAACCCGTGGAATAGAAACAGGTCAAGGTCACGTTCACTGCCCAGAGGACCACCGAGGACCCCGCAGAGCCCAAACTGGCTCTGCAGGTATCATTTTCGTTACAGGAATCGGGCTAGAGCGTGTGAGAAGCCCTGCAACTGGAAGCAGCCGAGGAAAAGCGACAAGAATGACGAGTCGGAAAACTAGATGCGGTGCAGCCTATTGCGATGGGAGACTGCGTCGAGCCAGAAAAGAACCATCGTTTGTGTATAAGGGACAGAACAACCGGAACCCGTTTTCTGGTAGACACAGGTGCCAACGTCTCCGTCTTACCGGTAAGTCAGTTTAAGTGCGAACAATTACTCAGTGAATATAAACTCTTTGCAGCGAATAACACCGAAATTAGAACGTATGGTATTAAAACATTAGAGTTAAATTTAGGGTTGCGTAGAAGCTTGAAATGGACTTTTATAATTTGTGATGTTAAGCAAGCTATCATAGGTGCTGATTTTCTAGAATACTATAAATTAGTGGTAGATATATATAATAGGAGACTTACAGACAGTATAACAAATTTACGTGTAATAGGGTGCGTTACAAAGCATGATCAGCCTTCAATTAGGAGTATACAAAGCGACAACCCCTACCGAGAGATTTTAGAGGAATTTTCAAGTATAACTAAGCCTATTATGTACAAGGAACCAACTCATTCCGTGTATCACCACATCATAACTTCCGGTTCCCCGGTCTTCGCGCGGCCAAGGCCATTACCTCCAGACCGGTATATGAAAGTAAAGGAAGAATTTCATAAAATGCAGGAATTAGGTATTTGTAGGCCTAGTAAAGGAGAATGGGCCAGTCCGCTACACGTAGTTTTAAAAAAGGATGGCCAATTACGTCCATGCGGAGACTACAGAGCGCTTAACGCTATTACGAAACCAGATCGATACCCAGTACCACGACTTCAAGATTTTACATATGTGTTACCTAATAAGAAATACTATACTAGGTTAGATTTGAAAAGAGCTTATCATATTATAGCAGTTGCGGCAGAAGATGTAGAGAAAACCAGTATATGTACGCCATTTGGTTTATATGAATTCCCCAGGATGAGTTTTGGTCTTAGGAATGCCGCCCAAACCTTCCAAAGGTTTATGGATCAACAGGTATTAAAGGGAATAGAACGCCTAGAAGATAAAAGCAGTAAATCAGCAATTTTCTGTTATCTAGATGATATTTTGGTAGCGTCAGACACAGAAGAGATAAACAAAAAACCGGTCAAGTGCGAGTCGGACTCGCGCACCGAGGGTTCCGTACAAACCTGTAGGTATATAAGTAAAAGTTCACCAGTCATAGTTATGGTATTTTTATTGCAAAATGAAAACTTTCACAACAGCAACAGCTTTCCATACCATTACAGTATGGAAAGCTGGAGGAGACAAAGAGGCCTTTTTCCTTAATTTATTTAAAGAAAAAGGCCTCTTTGTCGTTTGTAATCAGTCATCCTTTATTTTATATTCACATATATCGCTTATTTTGTAATATAACTTAAATACCTATACTAGCCTTGCAGCAGCCTTGCAAAAGTCTGCTGATGAATGATGGTGAGATTTTTTATCAAAGTTATTGATTTACAAAGTTTTTCGTGACTATTAGAAATCTGTAACAAAAATATTAATAAAGTATTTTTAATAATTATAGTATTTATTTGCGATGAAAATAAAACTATAACTAGGTGACCATTTGCACACAAAATAAAACAATAATTAATATTCTTAATAAAAAAATTTACAAAAATAAGTAAGCGGCGATAGCCCAGTGCTGTACGTAACGGACTGCCGAGAAGATCATCTCGGGTTCGATACCCAGGTACCCCTGGCACACATCACTGACTTTTCGGAGTTACATATGTGGGTGTTTAAAACGTCAATTATCGCTCGCTAAGTAATGTGCCCGGTATATGACAATAGGCTCGCCCCCTATTACATTGGGGCCGAAACATAACTGGCGAAGTGTGATTGTGTAATACACCTCTGCATACCCCTTCGGGGATAAAAAGGCGTGATGTATGTAAAGATGTGATACGTTATGTAAATTAAAAAAAAACATAAAAATGGAAATGAAAATTTTAAAGTATGGAATTAAGTATCAAATTTGAACCAGACCTGTAAATGATGACTGAAAAAGGTAGGAATAGTACCACATTGGATATTGAAGTTCGAAAAAAAGTTATCTTTAGTTGTACTACTGCGTGTTGTGCTAGTGTTTATTAACGGAAACATATTTATAGATGAAAAATATGTAGAAATTCCATTTTGGGGATTCATTCTAAAATCAATATTGAAGTCTCCCACGACCATCAGACGAGAACATAAATTATACCTATTGCAACGCTACAGCTGGCCGTTCTTGTTCTGAGCAGTACATTTCAGATTTTTTAGGACGACCACTTTTATTGCGTTTAGGACGGCCAACTTTTGACTCTAGAGTTTTTTTTACCAAGCTTACCTTAATATGATTGTATGTATTATTAAGAAATCCTTCGCACACAATTGGCAAACAAAAATCATAATGACCTGATGATAAATTGCCTGAAAGAAGTAAACGCTTTATTACATATCCTTCTCTGGCAAAATACACCCCTCAGAATACCCGTATTACGTTCATACACTTCGAACCTCGCTGGATACAAACATCCTGTTGCCTTCACCTCAGCAGTACCGCCATAGCTAGATGATTGGAGCATCTTAGCTTTGTACTCATGTCGTGAAGAGAAAGGATCTCTCCGAACATCGCTTGTATATAAATGAAACTCGTCCCAGTCATTATAAATATAAACAAGTATTGTGGTCCTTAGTATTTGTTCAAAATTAGTGGTATTATAAATAGAGAACGCTATTGCATGAAATAAACAACTTCCATCGGGAGCCATAGGTATTATACTATGTTAAATAGTATTTTCGTTGACAATTAATGCAACTATAGCCATAATTATATTGTGATAGTATTATAGTTATACTGTCCACACCATGTTCACACTACGGTTATAAAAGAGCGCGTATGTCATAGTTACGTCTACATGACAAGCTGGCTGGTCGTCAAACAGAATAATTAGCAAAACGATTTGAAGACTATGTAATTATTTGAAATCTCAATCTCAATCAGCCTATCGCAGTCCACTGCTGGACATAGGCCTCTCCCAACACGCACCACAGTATACGGTCCTCAGCCTTCCGCATCCTTTATCTGTGCGATAAGACGTTGCATCGTACCAAATTTCAAGATTTTTAGTTCATGGGTAGTTTAAAACCCTTAGGTTAACCCTGTAGGTTTTGATTCCCTTGCGAGTAGTCGCGAGTTTGAAAACATGATTATATTGCTCTTTCTTTTGATTGCGTAGACATAGAAGTTTAATTTTGTTACAGCCTAACGGTGTTATATACCTGAGTATTTGATATGAATTTCATTTTAATACCTCTACGCGTTCAAGAGAAAGGGGTAGTAACTTTAAATTTATTAAAAATATTTTTATTATATGATGTAGGTAACTAAAAATTTACGGTTTTCGCAATTTTTCCTTTATATGTCGCAAAAATTTTTGTAAACTCTGATTTTGAATGCTAAGGGCACAAAATGAAATCCGCTACCGGTTAGCGCTAACAGAAAGAGAAAAAGGACAATAATGACTCGGTAAATATACTTGTGTCCCTCTCACACTCTCTCCGCCCGTTCCCCGCTCTTACTGCTATAAGGTCGCAAACCGTAACGTTTCCGTACTTGTCGGTAGCGGACTGTTCAAACGTTGTGCGATTCGTGTTTGTGCCCTTCTATGACGAAAATTCTTGTGCGTTTTGATTTTATAATTTTGTATTATAAAGAAAAAAATGTAGTTGTGCCGATATATTACGCAAAATGTAATAAATAATTGGGCCTTATTCATAATAGATCGGTATATTGCAAAAAAGTAGAAATGTTTTATGGAATTATATCTTATTTGTTCGTTATAGTACGTAAATTGTTTTGTGTTTGTTGACACAATTTGTTTTCGGCCCTTATTTACATGAAAAATTCAATATATTTTTTAATTCGACACTTTTCTTTGCACTTGAACTTGAACTTTACCTTGTATGACATAAAGTTGTATTTCTTTTTTCAAAACGGAATATATATTTTTTGACATTATAAATTGTTTATTTGGTGCTTGGGGTGTTTGCATGAGTTTTACTTTATTTCTTTCAGCCCAACATCCGATTAGAACGTGTGAGAAAGATTCTAGTACTTGTGCCATCACAAGAAGATTCTTCCTCCGATTCTAGTACATCCGAAGACGAGGAAGAAAAAGGAACAGAAGATACATAACATAGTTCCGCACCCCGCTCTTTAAATTCTTCATCTAAGCGACTGAATATCTTAGATAATGAACTTTTGCCAGACGAATTGCTACCATCCACTCCAGCTATATGCGAAGTCCTCGTTACTCACAATCCACCGCAGCATTTGCTTGCGTTATCAATATAGTACTGCAGTTTCTAATATCCCCAAGAACACCCGTTCCAAAAGCAGATTAAGAACTAAACCAACACTACAAACAAAAAAAAGAAACAATTTGTGAGAAAACCACTGAATTTCAGATGGGAAATTGTCAAATTTTAATATAAAGCAGTACTGGATGACCAATAACCAATAACCTTTACGCAATTCGGATCTGAATCGAAATCTCCGTCAGATTACTTCTATGATTCCTTCAGTGAAAATATTATTGATATAATTATACTAAACACGAATTTATATTCTATACAACGAAATCTAAAATCCACCAATGTTGCTCGGTAAGAATTATTGGATTTTGTTGCAGTTAATATTTTGATGGGTGTCGTTAAGATGCCGTGCTATCGGGATTACTGGAATAAGAATCTACGCTATAACCTAATCGCAGATGTTAAGAGTTTAAAGCGATATGATCAAATTTGTCAGTATTTGTACTCCGTTGATAATTCTCAACAGAATGGAGATCGTTATTTTAAAGTACGATCGGTTTTAGATGGTGTAAGTAGAAACTGCCTCAGTACAGAAGAAGAACATCGCTATAATATCGACGAAATGATGGTGCCCTATACAGGTTCAACAGCTGGAAACAGGCGTCAATATTTGGCAAAGAAGCCAAAGAAATTGAGCTTTTGAAATGTTTGTTAGGGCTTTTATTTCTGCCTGCGTGTATGATTTTATTCCCTACGCTGGCAAAGACACGATTAGATATCATTCTTTTATAAAATATAAAAAATCTTAAAGTGTTAGTGCAAAAGTGGTAATGGCTCTTTGCCAGAGTACCTATACAAAATAAGCCGGCGGTTGTGTACTTCGACAACTTTTTCTCATCACTTGAGCTGATCCACATGTTACGTCAAGAATATGATATCTTTCCCTTGGGCACAATTAGATCAAATCGTTTAAGAGAATGACAAATTAAACTACCAGATGATAAAGTATTGTAAAGAAGGGTAGAGGTTCAAGCAAACAAATACCTAGTTGATAATGAGAACAAACCGTGTGTCGTAAAATGGCATGATAACAAAAGTGTGATTTTGGCCAGTTCCTATGTGGATTCGTACCCTTTGAAGCCAAGGTTGACGTTTCATGTCCACAGATAGTCAAACATTATAACTACGATATGGGAGGATATTTGTGTGATATGCTTATCTCCCTTTATCGCACCATTTATAAAACAAAAAATGGTACATGGCATTGTTTGCCCAGCTCTTAGACATTTGCGTAAACAATACATGGATTATGTACAGAAAAGATTGTGTTCAGTACAATAAAGTCCCTTACATATAAAAAAATATTCACATATTAAAAATCATGATTTATTATGAACTTCTATCGAAACGATAAAAATCTGACGCTATTCGACATAATATAGTAGGCATATAATATTATCACTATTTGTTTTAATAATTTGTCACTAATTTCATTTTTTTATTACTTTTACAATAAATAGAATATAAATAAACAGTTTGTTTTTTTATTTTTCATTGACTGCGTATTTCGCAATGTTAATAATACATAACATTTTTGTTCCACTTAACCACCGTCCGCTTCGCAATGTTAAGTATTTTTAACATGCCGTTTCTAAGAATCTATTGATATTAGTTATTTTTTTCATTTTTATTAGCTAATAATAACAATTTGCAGATAGAATCACCGAAAAAAATATCAATTTCAACCATACCTTTTGTTGCGAATTAAGGGGTTCAAGTGATTTGACCCTTTAGTTTGCAACAAAGGACATTATGTTTAATTGTTTATTAGAATTCATAATTTTAAGATTAGTGTTACATTCTGCACTGATTTTATTAAACTATTACTTTAATTTTACCTGATATTTTATTAATAAAACAGAAACAAAAGATTTAGATTACGATTTGGTTTGGTAATATACAGTACTAACTATAATTAAGAACTAAACTATAATAGGGACTTTAATAATACGAGGGTCAAACTGAAAGTTCTTAGAAAATCAAAAACTGATTACATTAGCCAGTTATTAGTTTTATTATATCTTTTCAAAATATTGTCCATTGACGTCAATACACCGCTGCATGCGATGGAACCACTGGGAAAAGCACTTTGCCCACTCGTCCTTAGGGGTCTCTTCAATGGCATCGCGATACGCAGCCACCGCTTCTTCAGCATTCATAAACCGCTTTCCTTTAAGTTATTCTTTAATTTTTGGAAATAAATAAAAATCACAAGGCGCGAGGTCGGGGCTATACGGCGGGTGACCCAGTAATTCAACGTTTGATGTCGCCAAATAGTCGATCGTTCGCTTGGCGGTGTGCGACGATGCGTTGTCGTGGTGAAGGAGGATCCTACTGCGAGGTCGTTTCTCTCGAACTTTTTCCAAGACAAGTGGCAAACAATTGGTAGTGTACCATTCTGCAGAAACTGTTTTTTGATCCTCTAACACAATTGTTGCGAAATGACCTATCCTTCCAAAGAACGAGGCCACCATTTTTTTTCCCGCACTTCGATCTCTCTTCACTTTAGTTGGCAACTCCTCGAAAGGAAACACCCACTGAGCAGATCGTCTTTTGGTTTCAGGATCATAACAGTAAATCCAGCTTTCGTCACCTGTTAATATGTCGAACACAGCATTTGAGTCACCTCCGTTAAATCTTTCAATCATTTTACGGCACCAATCCACACGATGGAGTTTTTGAGCCTTAGTCAAATTATGAGGTATCCACCGGGCGCAAAGCTTCCTGACCGCTAAATGTTCGTGGAGGATTTTGTGCACTTGACTCATACCGATGCCTAAGCTTGTCCGAATCTGCTGATAGGTCACTCTTTTGTCAGTCTCTATCATACGCCGCACAACACAGATGTTATTTTCAGTCGTCGCCGTAGAAGGCCGTCCCTCACGTACATCATCAGTGAGATTAGTGCGACCACGTTTAAACTCATTAAACCAGTTGTAAACAGTCGCACGAGATGGGGCTTCATCGTGAAAGGCCAATCGTAGTCTATCATAACTTTCTTGTTGACTTAAATGACATCGAAAGTCATAAAAAATCATTGCACGAAAATTTTCTCGTGTTAAATTCATGTTGACGTGACACAGACAATGTTCAATTTGCCGCCAAATCGTAAAACAAATGACAAATGAATGAAATATATACTCAGTAATATTGGCAAAGATTTCTATTTTCAAATTTTTGAATATTTTTTTTATTATATTGTTTATAAGTGGCCAGTTCTAAGAACTTTCAGTTTGACCCTCGTATATGGGATCAAAATAAAATAGCTCCATATTTCTGTTATGACTTTTATACTATATGGGCCTAAGTTAAAAGGGTTTTATTCTTTTACTTGTAATTTATAGAATATATTTCCATAATTATTTTTTTAATTGCTATATATAGTGCATTTATAGAAGAACAAATCTGCCTAATTTCACATTTATAAGTTAAATAATAAGGAAGTTATTCCAAAAAATAGCTGTAATGGTGGAATCCAGAATCTTGAAACGCGATTTCCCAAAAATCTACTTTTTTGGATTGTGCCCTTATATTACTGACTATGTTAAATAGTATTTTCGTTGACAATTAATGCAACTATAGCCATAATTATATTGTGATAGTATTATAGTTATACTGGCCACACCATGTTCACACTACGGTTATAAAAGAGCGCGTATGTCATAGTTACGTCTACATGACAAGCTGGCTGGTCGTCAAACAGAATAATTAGCAAAACGATTTGAAGACTGTGTCATTATTTGAAATCTCTATCTCAATCAGCCTATCGCAGTCCACTGCTGGACATAGGCCTCTCCCAACACGCACCACAGTACACGGTCCTCAGCCTTCCGCATCCTGAATCAAATTTCAAGATTTTTAGTTCATGGGTAGTACCCTGTAGGTTTTGATTCCCTTGCGAGTAGTCGCGAGTTTGAAAACATGATTATATTGCTCTTTCTTTTGATTGCGTAGACATAGAAGTTTAATTTTGTTACAGCCTAACGGTGTTATATACCTGAGTATTTGATATGAATTTCATTTTAATACCTCTACGCGTTCAAGAGAAAGGGATAGTAACTTTAAATTTATTAAAAATATTTTTATTATATGATGTAGGTAACTAAAAATTTACGGTTTTCGCAATTTTTCCTTTATATGTGATATAAGACGTTGCTTTGTACCAAACAAGATTTTGAGTTCACAGGAAGTACCCTGTAGGTTTAGATTCCCTTGCGAGTAATCGCGAGTTTGAAAATATGATTATATTGCTCGTTCTTTTGATTGCGTAGACATAGAAGTTTGATTATGTTACAGCCTTACGGTGTTATATACCTGAGTATTTGATATGAATTTCAATTTAATACCTCTACGCGTTCAAGGGAAAGGGGTAGTAACTTTAAATTTATTAAAAATATTTTTTTATATGCTGTAACTAAAAATTTACGGTTTTCGCAATTTTTCCTTTGTATGTGATATAAGACGTTGCTTCGTACCAAATTTCAAGATTTTGAGTTCACGGGAAGTACCCTGTGGGTTTTGATTCACATGCGAGTATTCGCGAGTTTGAAAATATGCTTATATTGCTCTTTCTTTTGATTGCGTTGACATAGAAGTTTGATTTTGTTACAGCCTAACAGTTTTATATACCTGAGTATTTGATATGAATTTCAATTTAATACCTCTACGCGTTCAAGAGAAAGGGGAAGTAACTTTAAATTTATTAAAAATATTTTTTTATATGCTGTAACTAAAAATTTACGGTATTCGCAATTTGTCCTTTATATGTGATATAAGACGTTGCTTCGTACCAAATTTCAAGATTTTGAGTTCACGGGAAGTACCCTGTAGGTTTTTATTCACTTGCGAGTAGTCGCGAGTTTGAAAATATGCTTATATTGCTCTTTCTTTTGACATAGAAGCTTGATTTTGTTGCAACCTAAAGGTGTAATATAGTTGAGTATTTGATATGAATTTCAATTTAATAACTCTACGCGTTCAAGAGAAAGGGGAAGTAACTTTAAATTTATTAAAAATATTTTTTTATATGCTGTAACAAAAAATCTACGGTATTCGCAATTTTTCCTTTATATGTGATATAAGACGTTGCTTCGTACCAAATTTCAAGATTTTGAGTTCACGGGAAGTACCCTGTAGGTTTTGATTCACTTGCGAGTAGTCGCGACTTTGAAAATATGCTTATATTGCTCTTTCTTTTGACATATAAGCTTGATTTTGTTGCAACCTAAAGGTGTAATATAGTTGAGTATTTGATATGAATTTCAATTTAATACTTCCTCGCGTTCAAGAGAAAGGGGTAGTAACTTTAAATTTATTGAAATTTAATTTTTTATATGCTGTAACTAATATTTTACGGTTTTCGCAATTTTTCCTTTATATGTGATATAAGAAGTTGCTTCGTACCAAATTTCAAGATTCTGAGTTCACGGGAAGTACCCTATAGGTTTTGATTCCAATGCGAGTTTGAAAATTTGTTGCAATTTGCAGCATAATCGGCTGTATCTTTTGATTGCGTTGGATTAGAAGTTTGAATTTTTTACAGCTCTATGGAACCATAGATTTGTGTATTTAATATAAATTTCAGTTTGATACCTCCACGCATTCCTGAGAAAAAGGGTCTTGACAGACGGACGGACAACAAAGTGATCCTATAAGGATTCCGTTTTTTCCTTTCGAGGTACGGAACCCTAAAAACACGTTAGGATTCTGTTTAATAGATTTAATGAATTAGGTATTACAATTAATGTAAGTAAATGTGTTTTCGGGCAGTCAGAAGTAGAATTTCTAGGGTATTTCGTGTCGGAGGACGGCATAAGCCCATTGCCGGATAAGGTGAAGGCTATTGCCGACTATAAGCGACCAGAAACGATAGAACAATTACGTAGGTTTTTAGGAATGATCAATTTTTATAGGTCACACCTCCCTCACGCCGCAGAACACCAGGCTGTACTTAATAATTTTTTACACAATTCGAAGAAAAAGGATAAAACTAAAATCGGTTGGGACGAAAAGAGTATTGAAGCTTTTGAACAATGTAGGGATAGCCTTAAAAGCGCCGTTACATTGTCTCACCCTAGCGTAGATGTACCTTTAGCCTTAATGACGGATGCGTCAGATACTTGTGTCGGTGCTGTGCTGCAGCAAAAGATTGAGGATAAATGGTTACCGCTAGGATATTTTTCAAAGAGACTATCAGACACACAGCGAAAATATTGTACTTATGATAAAGAACTATCTGCCATTTACATGTCGATGGTACATTTCAAAAATATGATAGAAGGGCGACAGATAACGATTTTTACGGATCACAAGCCGTTGATATACGCTTTTACAAAGATTAGAAGTGATAAAGAAATTCCTAGAAGAGCCAGACAGTTAATGTATATCAGCGAATTTACGAGCGATATACAACACATAAACGGCTCAGAGAATACAGTAGCAGACGCATTATCGCGTGTTGAGTCTATTTTGTGTACAACCACGATAGATTACGGAGAATTAGCTCGCGCACAGGACGCAGAGTGTAGAGTTACCGACTCAGATAGTAATAAGCACGAATTCAAATACATAGTTGTACCAGGCTCTGATAAGAGAATATATTGCGAAGTCTCGACGGATACCGCTAGACCGTATTTACCAAAGAAATTTAGGAAGTTAGCCTTCGACAGTATTCATAACTTAAGTCACTCAGGCATTCGTTCGACTAGGAAGTTAGTAACTAAAAGATTTTTTTGGCCAGGAATGAATAAGGAGGTAAATGAGTGGGCAAAAACGTGCATATCTTGCCAAAAAGCCAAGATAAGTAGACACACACTTTCAGACTTAGTAGATTTTCCGAAATGTACGAAATTCGAACAAATTCATACTGACATAGTTGGTCCGTTACCTACGTCACGCCATGGGTATCGTTATTGCGTAACAATTATGGACCGTTTCACGCGTTGGCCAGAAGCTATTCCAGTTTCAGACATATCAGCTGACACGGTTTCTAGCGTAATATTTAAAGAGTGGATATGTAGATTTGGTTGCCCTAGTAGAATAACCACAGACCAAGGAAGACAATTTGAAAGCGATCTCTTTAGCGCACTTATGAAACTATTAGGCGTACAAAAAATTCATACTACGGCGTACCACCCACAGAGTAATGGATTAATAGAAAGATGGCATCGTTCATTGAAAAATGCGTTAACAGCGAGATTGGCCGATAGGGTGGATTGGGCAGACGAATTACCGACGGTTATGTTAGGGTTAAGAGCCGCGTTAAGAACTGACACTGGATATAGTGCCGCAGAATTGATGTATGGACAACCTTTAAGATTACCATCAGATTTTTTCCAGCAAAGTAGCCAAAGCGACAGTCACCATGATTACATAGTACAGTTACGCAAAACAATTAGTTCAATGAAACCTCAGAGTAGATCAGTTAGCGGTAGTAGAAAAATATTTGTAAGTAAAGATTTAAAGTTGTGTACACATGTGTTTATACGGAACGAAATGGTTAAGAAGTCCTTATCCCCAACATACGAAGGCCCTTATCGCGTGTTGAATAGGACAGATAAAGTATATACCATCCAGTTGCCTAATAGAACCGCAAAGGTATCCAGTGATAGGTTAAAAGCCGCGCATATTTTGAACGAACAGACAGAGGATGAGAACTGTAATAAATTCGATAACAATGTTAGTATTCATCGTACCACAACACCTATGATACAAACCGGTAAAAAGAATTCTGACAATAAAGTTATAACTAGAAGTGGACGCGTAGTTAAACCGCGAATAAGATTTAATGTGTAAGCGTTATTTATATATGTATGTCTATTTGCGGCGTTACCGTAGTGGGTACTGAGGGCCCCAAGGGGTGTAATTAATTATAGCAGAGTAGGCCACTATGGTAACCACCCTTAAAAAATAGTAGGATAGAGACAAAATTTTAAGTCGGTGCTACATCAGTAGCTATCGCACATGTATAAAATTATATAAGTACGTAGTGTAAGGTAAGCAGTAGGATAATATATAGCGTATTGAACAAGTAGCAATATAATAAAAATCAGCGCAACCTGTATAATCACTTGTATTGAAAAATTGCAAGGATAACAATATTTCGAACTCGCAAGTAATTGCGAAATTGCTTTATATAATGAGTAATTATATTTCGTCATTAGATATCCACATTTTGTCAAGGTTGTACAAGTATATTAAATCAGACGAGTTTATTGTCATATCGCTAAATTGTTTTACAAAAATGGGTAAGACATACAGTAAACAGGAAGAGATTATTATCGCCCAAAACGGTGCAAATAGCGCCAATTTTAGTGAAATAGAAACTCACATGAAAATGTACGGAGCCATGTCCATAGCAATTGTTATACTATTGTCTTTGTTGATAATATATTTTTGTAGCGGAGCATGTTGTACCAGAACCCGAGGGTGGTTGCGTAAAGAGATGGGCAGGACAGTCCAGCAATTCCAGACCTCTCAGGCTCAACAGACGGTATAGAGGTATACTTCATGGCATTATATTTTCCAAGTGTTTTAATTAAACTTATGATTCTACAACTATGATAACAGTAATATGTTATAGTGTTAAAATGTTATAAAGAGTGTACCGTAAATACGTATGTATAAATACATATAAATGTAAGTATCTATATAATCATACAAGATATAAATAATGTGTATGAATGTTATAATATTCAATTGAACAAACTTATATAACTTATTAGATTTGTGAACATAAATTCGACATTGTTTAAGATTTTGTAACCTTTATAAATATAACAGCGTATCAAATGTGTAATGTGAACCGATCGCAGGTAACGCGTCATTCAATCCGAGCAAGGCGACCATTTTTGCAACGCCGCACATTCCTGTGTGCCTTCTGCACTGTTATAAGTAACTTTAAGTTGTTGTAATTATGTTAGAACACATGTGATATCGACTTATAGTTTTTTTTCAGCATTTTTTTTGTAAAAGGGGGATGACTGTTGGGACATGTGCAGTGTATGACGCAACAATACAATGCATTGCATCATATTAATTACGAGGTAGCGCGCCTGCATACTCCCCCCAGTCAGTTCCCTACCGTCTAAACGACAACTAGTATACTTGATTCGATTCCGCGCAAATAAATTCGGTTAACTCAAAACCCCTTTTATTGAAGAGTGACCTTCAACAACAAGACACAGTGAACACGTATATAATACTAGAAAGATCATTACAACGAAAGACTGACCAAGCAGATATATAAGGCAAGTGTGGAAGGGACAGGACGAAGGGGAAGACCTAGGCGGACGTTCTCTGATCAGATTGGAAACATCCTAAAAACAGGACAGGTGAGAAGTACCCTGAACAGAAGAGCATGAATGAGGAATCTGATGGGAGTGAATGAAGCAAGAGAGATATGTCTGGATCGTTGCAAATGGCGTTCCATAGTCTCTGCCTACCCCTCCGGGAAACAGGCGTGAGTCTATGTATGTATGTATGTTCAACGCCCTGGATTCAATCAGATAGATTTAATATTAAGGGGACTACAAGAGCTAAACGCGAGTTTTATAATGCTTTAAAGTCTATGATTCAATGCAGTCAACACAATCAGAAAAATATATTATATTCTTCAGAATATAATCTAGTTAAGTACTGTGTTGAAAACATAATACAACTAACTTTAATTGATAGAAAAAAATCACAAAGAAACCTCTAAAAAATATTTTAACGAATAAAAACCATCTTAAAATACATACAATCATTCTGATTTTTTGACAAATTATTCAACAAGCAACATACTAACGAAATATTGTTTTATTTTTTTAATCCAATCAATACATTTTCTGTAATTAATTTATTTCATGTTTTTTAAAAAGTTCTGAACGTCCCGTCGTCGTCGCGCTTCTTTTTCTTATGTATACAATCCGACAGTGACAGCAACAGCTCAACTCAATAGCTGTACTCGCCGCCTTAAGGCACTGTAACTAACTTAATGACGCCGATGACTGTGTCAAGTATGAATTTGTACCATCTTATGGTAATTTCGTGTTCTATTGGCATATCTTTGAACTTTAGTAATAGTTTCGCCAAAAGAAATACCCGCATTGGCTTGAAATTAATTCTGTATTTTAAAAATAACAGTAGCAATATCGTATCACTCTAATTGAATGCCAGCAAAACAAAATGAAAGTCAAAATAATATCCAATAAATATTAATAACAGGAGGCCTAAATATATTGTACTTAGACAAAATAAGGCTGTTATATTCGTTTGCTTACTATAAATAGACCTAAGCTAATGTGAGCTTGAAATGAAAATACCTATTAGCCTCAAGATAATAACGTAGTCCTATCTGAATATTGTTAACGAAATTTCTTCAGAACTGCTGGCAATTCTTCTCCAGTTTTAGGTATAGGAAGTCATTAAGCTATACCGTATAACCGGTTAAAAAAGGTTTGGTTTTCACATTTCAGAACAAAATCATTGAAAACATCTGTAGAATACGAAGCCTTCATGTGCGTTCAGGGTCTAATTACACTTTCCAAAATTATAATTGAATCGGAAACCAAATTCTCCGTATTTACAAAATTAAAACTTCTCAATATAACTTCTCAACATTCATACAGAATATTCCAAAGCGTATTGTTGTTATTTCAAGACTTTCGAAATTTTCTAATATATTTTTAATGTATTCATAATTTGAAACAGTCCTTAGCATTGATTCTCGTCTGTTTTTAAATATTAAAGGTCAAAATACAACTTGAATGTCAAAGCCACAGATGCACGTAATTGTTTTTAATTTCACACGTTGTACACAAAAAAGTAAAATTGCCACAAAAAAGAAGATAAAGTTCGTTTTACTTTCCCTTTTTATATCGAAGGATAAGAGTGTGGGCGACATAACCATTTATGTTATGTTGTCCTAACAGAACGATAAAGTTTTGTCATGACAATTACATGTGAAGTGAAACGTTAAGAAGGCGCGACATTCAGCCTGAGAGACTTTCAGTAATGTTAAATTATTTATTTATGAGAAACTAAGGGAAGAACCCCAAGTTTAATTCTCAGGCAAAATTGAATTTCTTGAAAGTTTAACGGCTCGAGTTTGCGGTGTGCTAGTGGAGGACTATGGGTGTATTCAGTATCTCCGTTCCGGCGGTTTGTTGTCTCGAAATTTGGTCGGCATTTAATATTAAAGCCATGAATTATTTTCTTTATATCATTAATATCTATTTAGATCGTTACCACAACACTAAACTACTTATTTCCCTCGGTAACTAGTAACAATGCCGACCCTACTAAATATAAGGATAGAAAGAAATTACGTGTAACCCTAGAAAAATAATGTAACTATCCCTACGTAATCCAGGTTACGCAATTTCTCTTGCCTTTGTCAAAAAAGCCTCTCTCGTGTTTTCACTGTTATTTTCTTTTTCATATTGGCTTTTCCCTTTGACGTCACCAATTTAGTCAGAGAAAATTGTACGTGGCAATACTCGGAAGTAGAATGGAACTGGTAGGCTTCATTTTATATTTTCTCCACTATTATAAATGCGAAGTCTGAACATTATTTATATTTACATAAAAACAAATTTACTTCAATTTAGCGTGAGATTCCTTACCTAATCATTGACGTATCCTTCATAATTATTTGTTTACTTGTTATTAAGAAAAGATTAATGAAAAGAACCTGAGTCACGTCACTACCTAAACTGTAAAACAGAGGTAAAAAATTAAGTAGACTACCAAAACATATTGTCATTTATAAGCTGGTATAAATTTTATTCAAGTCGGATTTCATAAACGACTTTGCCATACAAGAGGTTCAGCAAAATTGAGGTTATAATCATTTTAAATCAACTTATAGACCACGGGAATTAAGAGTCTAGATACAGGTTTCACACAACATAACTTAAGGATGAACTTTTCAACATTTCACCTCAAAGTATTGGAACATTACAAATTTAAAATAGACTAACTGTTAGTCAAGTGGTTTTACTAAGCTGGAAGGCGTGGATATCATACACAGAATAATTTTTTCCTCCAAAAGTATTGATTTTCCGTGTAGTGACGGATTAAGAATACAAAGTCACTACCTGATTTCATTCCGTAAGTTTCGTAGTAGGCGTCTAAAGAAAATATACAAACCAATAGTGTCTTTGGAAAGAGACAGAAATCTCAAGATAAAACCCTACTATCAAGTCATTTGGCCAGAATGGTATAGTATGCCAAATCTTAATATATAAAATCCTTGCGTTACTGACTGACTGACAGACAAGCTACAGCCAAAACTATTGGGCGCAGGAAGCTGAAATTTCCATGTATGTCCATGGCATGTATGTTCCTTGGGGACCGTAAGGGTGCACTAAGAAGGGATTTCCCGAAATACCCACGGGATCGGTCAAAACAGATAAATTAATAAAAACGTGCAGGCGTAGCTGCTGGCGTCCTCTAGTCCTCTTATAGAGTTACAAAACTATTGTTGTTAAATTTGTGCAGCAGTGGACTGCGAACAGCTGCATGATCATACATGACCTTTACAAAAAATAAACGCCAAAATTTTTATAATGAATCAATAGTCATTAAAAATGCTGACAGAGATCTGATGGTGAAAATTGCATGAAAAACCGTTCAGTACTTTTTGAGTTCAATGTGGATAGACAGACAGACAGACAGACAAATACCACGAGGACGCAACCTTGTTTTAAAATATGTAGTGAAAATCACGTTAACAGAAACACTATCCTCCTCTGATGCTAAGTGGTTACCAAAGCCGTTACGGCTAATTGTATAACCAGCAGCCAGTAGTTTAAAACTGAACTTCTAAAATTGAATAATAACAATATGCTCTTAACATGTCTTACTTCCAATTTACAATATTTAACAATACATAATTTACAATACATAATTATGTAGGTATGTATAATATTCAGTTTAGGTTAGCCAAATAAGTAAATAATAACAAGGGTAGTGTATCAAACTTCTAAAATTGAATAACAACAATATGCTCTTCGACGGTTGAAAGGTAATAGTTAGAAAATGTACAAAAATGGACGTAACTTTTTTATTTATTTTCATATCGAGATAATGGAAACACCTCTGGCATCAAGAAAAATAAAGCATTTTATTGGCACTTTTGTTTATTTGATTAGACAGCGATTTATTTAATTTTATGTCGCTTAGATCAATTGACCTTATTTGCAATATGCGGTAATTCGGCATAAATTACATATACACAGAAAAAAAAAACAAAGAGAATAGAAGACTTAGCTACATTTGATCTCCTCATACCAAAAGGTAATAGGCAATAAGTCTGTAGAATAACTAAAATGTGTAAAGGAGGATAAGTGACTATTCGCCTTATTATGCCGAAAGGTAGTGGAGCATAAGATACACTGCTTAGCAAAACATCGTAAGGATGTTAGAGATTAGCGACAATGTATGTGGTGCGATGATCTTCATGAAGGTCAAGTGCCTTTACAGTCTAAAACATTACAAAAAATTGGTCAAGCGTAAATCAATAAATCGAATGATATAACCAGATTGTATTACAAGTGTGCAAAAACCGTTTAATATCAACGACCAATGATATCCATCACGTTTTTAATCTATGAGGTATTATTGCAGTTGGAGCGTTTTCTTTTATTAACCTATGAGGTTATTATTGCAGTTGAGGGGTTAAAAAAAAGGTAACGTAGCACTTCCACAGATCAAGTTTTATCTATCAAGAAGTAAACGAGAACATCCAACACAGTTGACACAGTATTATCTGGACAAATGGTAACGTGCATTAAATGTCACGACTTTAAAATAATAATAATAATGTTACGAATGGCGATGTTTGAAAATAACGCCATCTATCGATGAATGAGAGAACTAGAAGAGAATGGTTATATCAGTGATTCATCTATCCTCTAATAGATGGCGTTGCTGTTGATTACTAGAACAATGCCACAACTCTAGAATGTTTCAACTGTTGCGAGAACATTCGCGGGAAGTCTAGAATGAACTAGTTTGTTACCCGGCCGGTATAAATACCGCGCGGACAGGCGAATCGACACAGTTCAATTCTAATAATTGGAGCGATCAACAAGTGAAGGAGTGCGAAGTTTAAGTAAGGCGGAAGTGTTTTCTAGTAGTGTGAAATAGTGTTTTATTAGTGTTGAAAATTAAGTGTGTATAAGTGTTGTTGTTTGTAAAATAAAGTGCAGTTTTAGTGGCATAGCTATTTAATTTATCACCGAACCCCAGCTCGTAAAAAATTGGTGTCAGAAGTGGGATTCGGTGATAAATTAAATACCTATGCCACTAAAACTGCACTTTATTTTACAAACAACAACACTTATACACACTTAATTTTCAACACTAATAAAACACTATTTCTGCGTTTCCTAAGAGTCAAGACGGCAACAAATACTTATTGGTTGTGATGGCTTACTTCACGAAGTGGCCTGAAGTATTTGCTATCCCGAATCAAGAAGCTACCACAGTGGCCGATAAGCTGGTGCATGAAGTCTTTTGTCGGTTCTGGGTGCCCCTGCAAATCCACAGTGATCAGGGCCCGAACTTCGAATATGAGGTGTTTAAGGAGACTTGTCGCGTGATGGATGCACATAAAATCAGGACCACGGCTTATCACCCGCAATCAGATGGGACGGGCCAGCGACATCCAATGCTATGCGCTCCCATGAAGCTCCTACATTGTACACCTTTAATGCACCTCTGCTACGAGTGTGTGGCCCCTTCACAGCCGCACAACTTGTGCATTTGTGGGACCAATCCTCGACGTCATCCCGACAGTGGAGCCAATAAAACCGCTCTCGGATCTTAATAAGGGTCTTCTTAATACCCATGTGACCTCCCGAAGCTCCATTGTGATAGAGCTGCAATACTTCCGGCACCTTACTTTTGGGCACTACCATTTGCAAATGGCACTGGTTACCGCGAGCGTTTTCCCATTTGCGGCACAGAACTCCATCTTGGACTACCAAGCTTTCCCACTGTGCCCAATAACTGTTGATGATAGGGCTCATTGCTGCGATATCACTCCATTTGGGCCTAGACGCGTCTAACTTCTTCCATTCAAGAATCGGCTGTAAATCCTTGTCATCTTGCTGAGCAATCTGCAAAGCTTCTTTCCATTCGTCGCTTTGATCCGTCTTCAACATCCTCACTAGCGCTGCCTGCTTTGCTTCCTGTCAGGTACAGTGCTTGCACTGGTCGAGACACGGCCTACGCGATAGGGCATCTGCGTTACAATGGGACTTGCTACTGCAAGAGTTTGATTTTGTAATTCAACATCGCAGTGGCAAGTCCCATAGCCAGCGCATAGCCTTGGATGTCGCTGGGCCGTTTCTTGAGAGCCAGGACGGAAACAAATACTTTTTCGTTGTGGTAGATTACTTCACAAAGTGGCCTGAAGTGTTTGCAATCCCAAATCAAGAAGCTACCACAGTGGCCGATAAGCTGGTGCATGAAGTCTTTTGTCGGTTCGGAGTGCCCTTGGAAATCCACAGCGATCAAGGCCGGAACTTCGAATCTGAGGTGTTTAAGGAGACTTGTCGGGTGATGGGTGCACATAAAACCAGGACCACGGCTTATCATCCGCAATCAGATGGCATGGTTGATCGATTCAACCAATCCCTGGAAAGGTATCTGACGAAGGTCGTGGAGAGCAAACAAAGAGATTGGGACAAGCACATCCAACCATTTCTCCTGTCATATCGCAGTGCGGTTCACGAAACCACAGGAATAACACCAGCTTTTGCCAATTATGAAAGAGAACTCCGTTTACCAGCAGACTTAATCACCGGTATGCCGCCAGACTCTCCACGTAATATAACGGATTACGCAACCGAGCTACGCGACAAGATGAACGATGTATACGAGCACATCAGGGAGTCAGGACAACAGATGTCTGAAAAGATGAAGACTCGCTACGACCGGAAGGCGAACAACAAAGGCTTCGATGAGGGGTCATTGGTGTGGCTTTATAACCCAGTGCGAAGTAAAGGTAAATCGCCTAAGTTACAAGCCAGATGGAACGGGCCATATCGCATAATCACCAGGATGAACGACGTCACCTATCGAATCTAGAAGGGGCCTCGAGGTGCACCGAAGATAGTTCATGTGGACCGGTTGGCTCGTTACTATGTGTCCAACGATGTTCAAGACGAACACGTCTAAGAGGGAGGCAGTGTTACGAATGGCGATGTTTGAAAATAACGCCATCTATCGGTGAATGAGAGAACTAGAAGAGAATGGTTACATCAATTATTCATCTATCCTCTAATAGATGGCGTTGCTGTTGATTACTAGAACAATGCCACAACTCTAAAATGTTTCGACTGTTGCGAGAACATTCGCGGAAAGTCTAGAATGAACTAGTTTGTCCGGCCGGTATAAATACCGCGCAGACAGGCGAATCGACACAGTTCAATTCTAATAGTTGGAGCGATCAACAAGCGAAGGAGTGCGAAGTTTAATTAAGGTGGAAGTGTTTTCTAGTAGTGTGAAATAGTATTTTATTAGTGTTGAAAATTAAGTGTGTATAATTGTTGTTGTTTGTAAAATAAAGTGCAGTTTTAGTGGCATAGGTATTTAATTTATCACCGAACCCCAGCTCGTAACAATAACAACCAACGTGGTTCTCCTGTAAAGTAAGACTAAAGGAATTGCATACATATAATGCATGTATTATAATAGTACCTAACTGGTAGTAGGATATAACCGACATTTCAGTAGCAAATAAGATTTTAGTAATTGCGTATAAGCAACAACTGCATTGTAAACTTATAAACAGTAGTAAGGTATTACCGACGCTTAATGTTTTTGATGACAAAGGTAAAAAGACATAAATTCAACCTTACAAAACAGATGCTAATGGCTAAGAGGCGTTACCGCCTGAAATCGCTAAGGCAATAAGAAGTGAAAGTATATTACCGACAGTTAAATGTATTAAAAGGCCTAAAACTCGGTTGGTTATACCGAAATGATACTTCTAAAACGCAGTTTTTTACAAGGGCATAAGTGACAAAAAAGTCATTGTAGAGCCATGGAAGTTAGTGCATTCGAAAAAACGTTTTTTTTTTAAATTGAATGACATTTAAAAATCATTTTCGGTAAAATTGTCGCTTATTACCTTTTAACCGTCGTCTTCATGTCTTACTTCCAATTCAAATTAAAATTACAGTACATAATTATGTAGGTATGAACATATAATGTTCAGTTTTAACTTTCACTAATGAAAGTTCTACCAATATAATATCAAGTAATACGTCTAATTAGACTTCGATCACCGATTAATTACTATGATAACATAAATTCTATACCTATCCGTGGTATTAAAGAAATAAATCAGCGCTGTTTCGTGTCGTAGCATGCTCATTGTTTTCACTCTACAACAGATTTATCTCGCTAGGTGAACCAGAAATTATTGGTTAGATAACCGTAAAAAGGACACCTAATGTGTCTCTTTTAAAGGTTTTTTTCACCAAGCATCGATTTTATAAAACTGAATCAACGAGCTTCATATATTTTTAGTTTACCGTTTAATGTAACATTTAAAATATCACAATTATGTTCTATACAACTTAATATAGCATAAATTTCAACATTTCATTGCAACTTTTCGTTTCAACCAAAAATAAATCCACTCATGTAAATAATTATTCATTAAAACGAAATTAATAAAAACAAAAGCTTCAACGTTTAAGAGAGTTTGATGTTAATAATTGCTTTTCATGATATTATTACGACGAAATTAGTAAAATAAAAGGTAAGCAAATAAATGTATAATAATGACTATCAATTAGCGTATATTAAGCTTTACTTCTTAAGCTTAATTATGTTGTAATAAATATCTAGTTGTGTATAATCATGCTACTACATATGCGAATGTTTGTGAAGAAAAATGTGCGTTATATCATACAAGAATTACTAAACTGATTTTGATGCATTTGCTAGTAATATTACATGATTTTGCTAGTAATATGCCTTATACGTCAGATTAACACATACTTTTTGTAATAACCGACAGTCACACAAAAGGAGCTGCGAGCTAAATCTAGTAGGTATAATAATACTATTATCTTAAAGGAGTTTAAAATGTCTTTGACAAACATACAGATAAGGCTTTCTAAAACATTCCAATGTTGGATTCAACAAATCGCTACGATTATAACAATATCCAAAAAAGGGTTGCAAGACAGCGGTACTATTGATAGATATATAAAGTTCCAGCTGAGATTAAGATAAACGTGGTAACGCCTTAGTTGTAAATCTTTCAGTGGGTAGATAAAGGGACTGTTACGTGGACTGCGTGCTACTGATTATTTAAGATATCGGTTTCCAACATTTCGACGGTTAATGGACTACTAAAATCTTTAGCGTAAATTGTTCTAGATATCAAATTCGAAAGCGAGGAATTGAAGATATATTTTGTGTAACAATGATGATATTATATTGCATTATGGCTGAGGCATTAAACGATTTGAAACATGGATAGTGCAGTATCTAAATGTTTTTTTAAAACATTAATTATTTTCTATAAAAATCCTATGTCGCTATTCGTACCAATGAAATTCCCTTATTTCTTTTTTGACGCACAGTGGAAACCCACAGATTGCGGGGTCCCCTAGGCCGAAATTACGGGGCTCGGCCCAGGGGAACTGTGAGACTCCCCGGCGAGAAGCGCTGGGACTACTAACTAAAACTACCATGGTGTTCCTCTATCCGATACCATTAAATGGTGCTGCCACGGGAACTGCGTTAGCATAACTTCCGCGCCACTTGAGCGTTTTTCTCGATATTTCCCCAAATTGTGTATATGGTATAGTTATGACAAAACAACAATGGCTAGTAACAATTTAAAAACTTATATGGTAATAACCAACAATGAACCATCCGATGCAGATCATTTTGATACATTATGTTTATTCAACGGTAAATAAAGTTTTATATGTGGGTTACGCGCATTATATAAAATGTATATTCAGCCACAGAGAGCTATTTAAAAAATTTCGTATTCGTGGTATAATATTTAATGCTCACAACCTTTTTATACAATAAAAGCTATATAATTGATTATACACACAATTAATTAATGCTCTATATAGTTGATAACTTGATTTAAAATGTTAAAAACCATAATATGAAATACGTAATGTGGAGTATGCCACACAACAGATTTGAATTCGTAAATGAAATAAAACAAATTCATTTTATTAATTTACTGGGAATAAATGTACTCTTTAGTGCAGTAATGTCGCATGTTTTGTAGTATCTGTAATAGTTTATTTATTGATTATATATTGTACCGCAATGCGCATGTGAAATAAAAAAAATATTTTAAAATTATTTGCAATCATTAAAGGATTAGCTCATTTGTATTATTTGTGTCTTGGCTAGAATATGCCATCTCCGTACGATTGAAACTAAATTAATCATAATTCAGAATTACAATAAGCTCCTTATATATGGAATGTAATCTAAGTCATTGTATACATGCCGCATAATCTTTTATTGATACCTCCTATTTAGTATCTGCTGTTTCATAAAAGACGAATTATACCGTATAACGACAAACTTACGACAAAAAAGAATTCTCTGGAATGAGAAGACATATATGTAAATACGACATTAGCAGGTTTGTGTTATCGAGTATTAACAAAACGTGGAAATAAGGTTATTTAATCAGTAGAGGCATGGTATAATGTAAACATTGGTTGATTCAATCACCGAAAAAATAACAACAAAGAAAACATTTTAGAAAAAAAGAAAGAAAGAAAATAATGTTTATTTCGATTAAACTACAGAGTTATAATAATAAAATAAAAGTGTACATTGTTTTTTTTCACATTATTAAATTCAAATTCAAAATCCGTTATTCATTTGGGTCACAATGTGACGCTTATGAACGTCAAAATAATAAATTTATAAAATAATTACTTATACTCAAATTTAAAACATTATTACTGTATGCTTCTACATTTACGTTTACTGCCACTGAATTAATGAAATACAAACAATAACACATAAACAAACATGGCGATATGTACCTACAAAACAGAACCCCGCAGATCTCATATCTAGGGGTGTCACAGCATCAACACTCATACATTCAGATTTGTGGTTCTCTGGTCCAGACTTTCTTAGGGATGATGATAGCAGCTGGCCAACATCACCTGGGCACAGCAGTTGTTCTGACCTTCCAGAAACAAAACCCCAGAGCCACAAAAACACTATTCAATGTTACTCACAGACAGACAACATTTCATTCATTTACAATTACTCTAACTTCACAAAATTAACACGCATAACTGCATACATATTGCGATTTATACATAAATGTAGAACAAAAACACAAACAAGTAATTCAGCTTCAAACACCTTTATTTCATTAACAACAAAAGAACTATATCAGGCCAAATTAAATTTAGTAAAAATGTCACAGTTAAATTCATTTTCTATCGAATATGAGTTACTTTCAACAAATAAAACATTACCTATAAAAAACAGATTAATTTCATTACATCCATTTTTTGATCAGGCCGGCGCAGTTATTCGCGTGGGCGGCAGGCTCGCTAATTCGCAATTTCAATATGATAAAAAGTTTCCAATGCTTTTACACGCTAATCATCACATTTGCAAACTCATTTTTTCCACTCAACATATAAAACTTCTCCATGCTGGTCCACAGCTGTTGCTCGCCCACATACGTGAAACATATTGGCCTATCAGTGGTCGCAATCTAGCCAGAAAGACAGTACAATCATGCATCACATGTAGACGCTTTCAAGGAAAAACAATTACACCAATCATGGGTAATTTACCTGAGCCACGCATGCACTCTGATTTCGCATTTAATAACGTCGGTGTAGATTACGCCGGGCCAATCATGATTAGTAATCGTAAGGGGCGTGGTAGTCAGTTGATAAAGTCATACATATGCATATTCGTATGCCTTGCAGTTAAAGCTATACACCTGGAATTGGTTACCGATTTGACAAAGGAATCTTACTTAGCGTCACTAAATAGATTCATCAGCCGCCGAGGAAAACCTGCTTCACATATATTCAGACAATGGCACTAACTTTGTAGGGGCGTCAAATGTTATCACGGCGTTTTTAGCGAAGAATCAGAATTTGATAAGCAACCATGTGGCAGAACAAGGCATCACTTTTCATTTCATTCCTCCATACTCCCCACACTTTGGTGGGTTATGGGAAGGCACAGTGAAGTCAACAAAACATCACCTTAGGCGAGTCTTGGGCTTGGCACATCTCACGTATGAAGAAATGTACACAGTCTTATGTCAAATTGAAGGCATTTTAAATTCAAGGCCCTAAACGCCACTATCGTCTGACCCGTCTGATCTCACCGCTCTCACTCCATTTCACTTCTTAATCGGTCGATCATTATCTGTACTACCTCAGCCACCACTGGCTGACTGTAATCCGCTGCATATACCCAGATACAAACGCGTGGAGCTCCTGCGTCAACACTTTTGGACTCGATTCTACAAGGAGTACATTTTACAACTTCAAATCAGAACAAAATGGAAGAAGTCGTCCGGACAGCTGACAGAAGGCACCCTGGTCGTCGTGAAAGATGACGCTCTCCCACCAGCCCGCTGGGTACTCGGGCGAGTAACACAGCTCCATCCGGGGCCCGACGGAGTCACAAGAGTGGCCGACATCAAGACCAGCGGCGGCACTATCAGAAGGGCATTTAACCGGATATAAAGTGTGTCTCACTGGCGGCCCGGCAGAATGTCTATGACACGCTGCGCACAGCACTAGGCGCCGCCCCCCGCGCCTTCTGGGCGCCGCGCCGCACGGGCGCCGGCGCACAAGCGGATGCACTGACAGTTGGTTGACAGAAACAGCAAGACACACTTTTTGAAGGGCGCGCCCAGGCTTGTCGGAATTTACAGTTTTGTAACGAACCATATCACATTTACGCGAAATACAGTCCGCTTTGCACAGTATCGCATAGTTTACTTGTATATGGATTATACAGGTAGCCTCGTAATAATCCGACCAGAACGGAGTCGACCAGTGTTGTTCTGGAAGAACAGCTCGCACTCCTCATATTCTGGATTCAAACGAGCAGCTTGAGGAGGCTCCTCTACCTCCCAAAACCTCTGAACTGCATCAGAGAGAGCAGAGCCTACAGCCAACAAATTATCAAGTTCGGGTGGAGGGAGGTCCCTAGGTACAGGTCCCATCAAAGCAAATCCAAATATGGTCGGGATGGCAGTCAAACCATTTGGCTCCAAGACCCGTTTCCCACCAATCAAAATTCCACCGAGGACATCAGAGCCAATCAACAAGTCGATTTGTCCTGGTGTGTCAAATTTGGGGTCTGCCAGTTCCAATCCCGATGTCAAATTCACCACAGCAGCAGGTAGCTGTTTCTGTGGGTGCATACCCAAAATATTCTTCAGCACAATAGCCGAGGTTTTAATCCTCGGGTGTGAAGATTCAACAGGGCCAAACAAAACCTTAACTTGCCCTTCAACATTAGAGGCTACGTCCCCTATGCCCCGTATACAATTTGGAAAAGAGCCCATATTTAATTTAACATGCCCTACCAAATAAGTGGAAACAATACAACCTTGTGAACCTGTGTCCAATATAGCAAGGACAACAACAGAGGTCCCCGTGGGTTCCCAGACCCTAACCGCAACCGTTGGTAGGATAACGGTCTCAATGGGGGAGGTTGGCTTTATAGGGCAGGGGTCAATGACATATTGTTGCCTGGGCGGCGGCCGTTGGCCAGGACCAGGCAAGTCAAAATGTAGGTGCGGCTTGAAGTCCTCAAAGGCGCGATGACTCGATCCGCGCGCCATCTGTGGGGGGTCATAATGACGCACCCGCCCAAAACGAGGTGGGTGCGAGTCAAGGCGGGGACGCTCCGCCAAAGGAGGGGAATACCTGGGGCAGCAGTCAAGGTACTGGTGACGCTGATCAGCACGTTCAGGTGCGTGAGAGAGAGGAGGCGATCAATTGAGCGAGGCGACTCTCGGCTACGCGCCGGTGAGCCTCGGCTGCCACCTTCAAAACACCCGCCCGTGCGCGGCGTCGGCTGGTTGGACAAGCGGCCTACCTCTCTAGCATTCATGCAGAGAATGACCAAATGCTGTCCTCCAGAGTGAGGACAGGGGCGAGTGTTTGGGCAGTCTCGCTGGTAGTGGGACCCCAAGCAAGAGAAGCAAAGGCGGCGGGCATTCGCGATGCGCCTACGAGAGGCGACATGAAGGTCCAAGAATGCCCTACAACTGGCCGTTCTGTGCCCCGTGACCTTGCAGTAAGAGCAGTCCGCTGGGCTCTGCGTGACTGCAAAGCAAGGAGAGCGCCAGTCAACATTGGCTCGGGTGTGAACGCGAGCCTGCTCCTTGATCTTGGGCGGCTGCGTCTTAGGCGGCGTGTCACCCCCGGAGTTGTCCAAGACCCGGCACTCATCCTCCAGGAGAGGTTCCAGGTCAGCAAGGGGGGGCAGATGGGTCGCGCTATCCCCACCAAAGCGCTTTTCAAAACGCGACCTCAGGTCGGCAGGCAGCTTCTTTAACACAATGTGCACCAATAGATAGGACCATTGGTCCACGGGCAGGTCAAGGCACTTAAGTGCGTTGATGGCCACCAAAAGCGGGTTCAACAGTTGGGTGCGCAACCCAGAGACCCGGGTGAGCGTCGGCAAACCCAAAATCTGCTCGATGTGCGTGTCGGCGAGGCCACGCTTATTATGGTACCTACGGGTAATTAGGTCTCGAGCCGTCTAGTACGCCTCCTCAGACACGGGCAGATGCTGGATGAGGCTCTTGGCCTCCCCATCCAAAACCGACATCAAATATGCCAACTTTTGTGCCGACCGAAGGTCAGCCCTGTCATTGACCAGGCTGTCAAACAAATTAACGAAGCCCAGGTAGCTTCCTAGGCAGCCATCAAAATGGGGGAAGGCTAAGGTAGGTAGCCTACTCACCAGCCCCGGTGCTGTCCTAGGAAGCTCCTCCTTCAGGCCGTGTTGCCCTTCCCTATCGGCAACTAGTTGTCTCGCACTATTGGAGACAGCATCATACAGGTCTAAGACCTGGGCATAGTCTTCGCTGACCTTATTTCGCTGGTCAGCGGTGAAATCATTGACTGACACTTCGAGACAGCAAGCGCTGAAAGTGCGGATTGCTGTTCCACACTTGCCAGGCGATCATCGATCCGCTCGTACCTTTGTAGTAAGGCCTGCTGGCGATCAGGCCGGTTCACTAAGGCACTGACCGAGGCAAACCAGCGCAAATCTGATGCAATAGCACCAGCAGCCGCACGCAAATCCTTGATAGCTGACATAATCAAATTTCAAAAGAGCCCGGACAAGCGTTAAATAATATTAACAATCAAAACTTATTTTTTCTTATTTCTTTGAAACCAACAAAGTATTAGCCTGTTTACTGCAAGTGCAGGCAAGTGACAGGTATCTACTGTCCAACAAATTAATAGTTTCAATATATATTGACACAAAACAAAGTCAAAGTTAACAAAAGTTGAAACTTCAAATAAGTTAATTAATTACTTGCAACAGACAGACTGGCTGTGTTATTTGAGATATACAATAGTTAGTAAGCACAGAATATGTGTTACCTAACAATTTTATCTATATATTATAACAAAACAAAGGTTTATCAAAAGTTTGTTTGTTATAATGTTTCATCTTATTATAATTATGCAATTAACTAAATTTACTAAATTTATTGATACATACAGCTGTTATGTATCCAAACTGACTTATTAATGCTAACAACAACAGGTTATTGCTAGATTTCAACAATACAAGTCAAACAACTACTGATTGAGGTTATGAATGACAATGTGTTTCAAATTATCTAGGTCAACTTATACAATTAAATATTATGTATTTTAGACAATACTGACCTGAGAACACTATAAGACTGTTTACAAATGAGATATATAGCTCATACACCACTAAGTTTCAACTACAGCTCTGCACCAAAAATTATGTCTAGAATTACCGCAGGCAGGCAGGAATTTTCAGAGGTGCGCAGTGGAAGCTGTAATACATCTACCTGACCACGTTAGACAATATATCCAGACACAATGCACTGCGTTGCACAGTGATAAATAGAAATCCAAATTACACCTAATATTAATAAAATGTCTTACCAAATCTTCACTGATGCTCTTGAGTGGACCTATAAGATTAACTCATAATTTTGGCCAAAATAACAAGAGAATCGAATAAATACCACAGAATCCAATTCGGCGAAGTCCTATTCCAGACCACGATGCACGTTTGCGGTTCACAAAACTTTTCACAAATGTTCAATATGTCACGAATTTATCACAAACTTTGCCGGAAGTCAAAAGCGGCAGTTTTACGAAGGTATACTCAATTTAGTTCAATTATACAATTCACACGAAATGCAAAAGGTGTGCTCACAAACAAGTCTTTTCAGGAAAAGGAAGTTGACAGTTCAGTGTGACCATAGTCAGAAATTTTCAATAGACTAAACTAAACGTTACTAAATCGATATAATCGACCTGACTTATCATAAAAACTATTTCTATTTCAAACAGTATATTATAATCCTTTGATGTCATTTACATAACATCTTAGTAACTATGTAAAAAACATCATACTAAAATCACTTAGGTTCTACTAACAGCTAACTGGCAATGTCCTTTACAAGAGACAAACATAAAATTTACTTCTTTTGAGATAAAGTGGCGATGTCCGTTACAAGGGACAAACATAAAAGTTACTCCTTGTGAGACCAAGTGGCGATGTCCGTTACAAGTGACATTAAGATTTATTTGCAAATTGATGAAAAAATATGAATTCTACGGTAGTAAAAACAATTAAATACTGTTGATTTATCTTTATTGTAAAGAAATTAAACATAAATAGAATACAAATCAATGAAATACTTACCTAACAACAATATTTTTGACAAGTGTGAAACTTCGCCGGCCGTTCCAATATTTCATATGATCGACGTAACGCGTCGATCAAGCGTGACAGCAATTCAACGGTACAAGTGTGACAAGGAAGACCTATTACACGCGATGTACGTCACGACTGGCGCGAGCGTCTACTCATATTATATTTGTGTGCACTTTTAGGGCTGAAACTGCGTTAAGCGGGCGCCCGCGACGGGCAACCGTCGAGTGTCTACGCGGGTGCGGACGTGGACGGACGCGACGGTCCCCGTCGCGAGGACCCGTCGCGAACACCAGATTATTTTATTTACGCAGTGCCACTAGTTCAATTTTAACGGTGTGCATGTATAGTCGTGTCGATGGAGAACTTAATATATTATTACGTAGCAAAACGACGACGACTAGCAAAAAAAAACGGCAGCCAGTAAGCCCGTTTATTGAATTTAGGTTGCTGTGCGGGGAATTTGTTGTAAAAAAGGTAGGTAAATTAAAAGAAAATGATAACTCATTTTACAGGTACTTAACAAGCGGACATACTTTCGTGGACCTACATCTGGCGTATCCGGCAGGAATAACCACAATCAGAAAAATACTGAAAGAAGTCTGTCAAATTATTAATGAAAGGTTGAAGAAAGACTGCATGCCTTCGTTTTTTCCGTGCGCGATGGGAAGAGATAGCAGATGGTTTTTTGGCGCATGCTAATTTTCCCAACTGATTTGGTGCAATAGACGGGAAACATATACGTATTATAAGACCTCCTCACAGCGGTTCACTTTACTACAATTATAAGCATTATTATTCCATTGTTCTACTTGCAATGTGTAACACAAAATATGAATTTACCTACATTAATGTGGGGGTACAGGGTAAAGAAACTGATTCTGCAATTTATCACCCAAAGCCGCTTGTTCCAACAAATGAATGATGACTTATTGGATATACCTCCTGCTAAAGCGTTACCCGTGCTACACAACAATAAATCAACCAACACTGCAGCAACCGTACCAATACCCTACGTTGTTGTAGGAGATGAAGCATTTGGGTTGTCTAGCTATGTCATGCGGCCATATGCTCGAGCTCTCAATTTGGACCATAAGAAAAAAATATTTAATTATAGGTTAACAAGAGCGCGACGTTATATTGAATCAACTTTTGGTATCATGGCTAATAAATTTCGAATACTTTATCGTCCTATAAACGTTTCAAAAGAGAACGCCATTTGTTTTGTTAAAGCGATATGTATTCTGCATACTTTTATAGGATCTAAACAAGATGACAATTGATAACAAGATGACAGTACTGCACGCCTCTGGTGACATCGATTGCGACGTCAAGGCACGTATTTCGGCAGCCTGGGCCAAATGGCGTGAGGTGAGCGGTGTCATTTGTGACCCCAAAATGCCGGTTAAGCTCAAAGGACAGGTCTATAAATCCATAATTAGACCTGTCCTGTTATATGGCAGTGAGACGTGGCCTGTATTCGAGCGACACAAGCAAAGTCTGCGTGTCACGGAGATGAACATGCTGCGCTGGATGTGTGGAGTCACGCGGAAGGACCGCATTAGGAACTCCCGCATCCGGAGTTGCCTTCATGTCCGTGACATTGCTGACAAACTGCAAGAGTGTCGTCTACGCTGGTATGGCCACGTCTTACGTCAACCGGCATCTTACGTGGGTAACAAATGTCTTACCATGCTACCTCCGCCGGGCCCCGGTAAACGGGGAAGGCCAAAGAAATGCTGGCTTGATGTCGCAAGGGATGACATGCGTGCCAACCAACTAACCACCAGGGATGCTGAAGACCGTGCGAAATGGAGGAGACACAGTCGGAAAGCGGACCCCGGGCTCCAAGGCGTGGGTTTTGGAGTGCAACCGGGACAGCGCTAGGATGATGATAAAACAAGATGACAATAATGTCGACGATGTTGTCATTACACCACGCAATATTCGGAACGTCGACTATGGGTTTGGGAACACCCAAAGAGATGCGTATACAATACGCGATAAATTCACTGATTATTTCGTCACAGATGGTAAGGTGTCGTGGCAAATCGTAATATTTTTTGAGACGTCCTCGACCCTCACTGTATGAAGTAAAGGCACACTTGTTCATCCATCCTTTAGGTATATTAGTGGACAAAACTAAACATGGATGATAGGTATCGAGACACGACCACGACACAATAATAATTAATATAATTCTAGCTTAGTCTAAAGCAACCTTGTATAATAAGTATCAATACATACCCGTAGATTTATTGTAATTACACAGTGAGAACAAAAATAGTATGTAAGTACCTACTTACCTAAAATATATTAGTAAAAAATGTTTACAAGTTGTTTTATTTCTGCCTCGCTGAAATTTTCAAACTTTTCAAACAATTCTTTGCAAATTTCTACCCATGCCGCTGTTCGTTCATCGCGGTCTTTATACAGTTCATTCCCCTAGTCCCATATGGCAAGGTGACACTGCACTTCCACAATTACCCTTTCTGTATCGAAAGACATTGTCCTTGTGTTACCGCTGGCGGGCACCGTGCGTGCCCCCGCGACGGACTCCGTCGCACGGAGGCGGGCCCCGTTGCGTGAGTGCGGGGCGCGTCTCCCCGTGACGGACGCCCGCGCAGGTCCCCGCCACGGAGCACTTTTGTATGAAACCGCGCGGGAGCCCGCTTAACGCAGTTTCAGCCCTTATAAAATGTCCCATAAAAAAGAACAAAAACTATTTAAGGGTTATAACACAATGAAATATACCAAGATAAGATTTTACACGACATTACGAGGAGAGCATAAAAAGGTGGCTCTCATTAGGTTAGCAGTAAATTATTAAGCATCATAAACCAACAACATATACTTATTTAGACAAACGAAATCAAAATCATGAAAATTTACGATATTGTAACGTCCGTATACTCGTAGTCGTATACTACGAGTATACGGACGTTACAATGTCGTAAATTTTCAAACTATTTTTCATTTAACACCCTGGACGTCAAATGATAGATAGTGTCAAAGTTGTAACGAAATTGTGGCTAAGCGTATGTTGAGACTCGGGTGACGCAACGCAGAGTAGATCCGATTATTTAATACCTGAACATACTGACAGCTGCGTATGCTGCGGCTCAGGTGCATTGCGGACATGCGTCTGTTCTGCTCTGGCAGAAGCTGACTACCTGTGTCTGCATCAACTGTACTGAGTTACAAAGTCATACGCATATCTACGTAAACGCATACGCTTAGCCTCAAACGTCCATATATGTAATCATTTGCAAGTTTTACAGGTATTTAGATACATACGAGTATACGGACGTGGCAATATCGTAAAAGTTACAAACTATTAATCATTTGACATCTTGGACGTCAAATGACAGATATTTTGAAACTTCTAAGACATTATAACGTCCGTATATTTATTTATTTATTTAGGAAAGCTTACAGACTAATAACAAACACATTCAATTAAATAAAAACAAAGTTGCTAATTACAAGCTTCCACATATAAAAGCAATGTAACAAAAATTAATTACATCAGTTACTTTGTAAGTATACCTACTTGCTCAATCATACAATAAATACAATGTTACAGCCATGTTCCGCCATAAAAAATTAACTAAAATGAGATTCAAAATACACATGTTAGTATAATTATATATTATTATAACAAAAAAAGTTAATAAATCTAAATCTAATTTCCGTTACATTTGATTAAATGATGTTATAAAAGCGATAGCCTTTCTCGATAAAAGAAACTATCCAGTAGTCCCTGAGATTTGCATGTTCAAACAACCGAACGAAGAAACGCCTCAGCCTTATAACAATAAGTATAGATAGAACTTTGATTATAAATTTGTAGATAGAAATAAGGTAAAAAGGTATTCGAATGAGTCTTACACATGTGAACCCTCACAAAAGCTACCCAAAAGTTTATTAAATTGCTTGCAGACTATTATGGTTTAGGTTTCTTGAACGAGTTCAACAGTCTCAATCACCCCGGCTTATGCGGGCAGGTCAAATTGACGAATTGTGAGTTCACAAATAATAAACTGTTCTTTTGTACAGTTGTAATAATTTGTTTGTTCTGTTAAATAAATTGGGAATAGAACAGATAGAATTTCATTGGGACAAAATATGTGGACATTGTATATATTTAATTCGCGAATTTTAAAAATATATTTTGAGTTACGTGTTTAATTATATTTTTGCCCAAATTGAAATATGGCAATCTACTAGAGACGCCTTTGCACAGCAGTGGGACACAAAAAGGTAAGCTAACCAAAAAAAAGTAAACCTTATTGTTTTGTTTGATGTGCTATGTCAATCTAATCGCGTAGCGTAACAATAAATCAGCAATGTGTATACATTTCTGATTTGTTGTTAAACTAAAGGATGCCCGTTATATAGCCTATAGCCTTCCACGATAAATGGGCTATCTAACACTGAAATATTTTTTCAAATCAGACCAGTAGTTCCTGAGATTAGCGCGTTCAACCAAACAAACAAACTCTTCAGTTTTATATATAAGTATAAGATGAAGAAACGGAACAACTAGGAAGTTAGATGTTTTTCTTAAAATATTCCCGGTTCACATATATTGTATTTTGGTTCTAATTTATTGTTTCCTGTTTCAGCTATTTTTGACTGCTTTGACTTAAAAACAAAAACAGTAAAAGAAAGCGTAATATGCTCATTGTAGGGAATAACTAAACGTAAATGAACAAACATAATTAGTGTTTTCAGTCACCGAGCGCATGAAAGGTGCCTTACTCGTAACTGTTTTGTGGAAAACGTAGCTCTTTATAAAAACACATACCTATTATAGCTGTATTACGCAGCTAGTTTATCCTCGAGGTTTCATTAGATTGTTGAATTAGAATTATTAATTTTTACGGTAGATTTGTGTATATTATTATGTTAACTACTCCATTTCTATGTGCTGACTGATAGACGAAATAGCGATTACTTTCTTGTTTTCAGTAACAAAACGTGCTCTAGTCAGAGTAAATGAGAGCGCTACCGTGCTTTGGAGAGCACGTAAAGCTGTCAGTCCCGGTTCTTGTATCAAAATAGAAATGTTAGGACATGAAGGAGGGCTCTGGGCGGTCTGAAAACTCGGAGTTGTCCACACAATCACACGAAAAAAGCAGCAAAGCACAGAGTGCTGTCTCGTGTGTGTGGCCTATCCCGACACAAGACAACACTGTGTGTCTTGCTTTTATTGTTAATAATTGACCGTTTGAACGACTACTTACACTATACAAGCAATCGTTAATCAGCGAATAACTCAAAAAATAATTATTTCAAATCATACTGACAGTTCATGAAACTAGTACATTTAAATAAGGGAACCGTTTCCATCTATGTTAAAATGTATTGTATAATACAGCTGAATATCTACGACCATATTATATTAGTACATAATAATAGTTGTATGAATTCACCACAGATAATAAGGATCCCGGAGGAAAATTAACTGATTGTGGGACATTTTATGATTCGGCTTCTTATTTGGTAGCAAATAAAGGAGCTTTCCCAGTAATAATACTATAGACTCTATGATCCTTGGACCCAACGGAAATATGATTGGATTTCTCTGTTAGAAAATCTCATTTCAGCTGCGTGATTGCTATTATCCAATACATTTCCATTGGTTTGTTACAAATAACTGGTCCTTAAACTCGAACTAATGATTTGCTTTTAGGGCCTTTTCACATTATTTTAAAAGGATATTCTACGAATTCGAGAGTAACTTTAACGCAACAAGTATCAATCAGTAAATATTTTTCAAATATCTTTATATTTCTTGAGTTTCTAACTATATTCTGCCTGCCTATCTGGATGTCGATGGTGTACAACACATAGCCCTTTATGCTATTATTGTACTTGAGCTGTATTAGTTTCATCAAAATCCGTTCTGTACTTTTTGAGTGGCCGAGTTTTGGGCCAAATCTATTTTTGTTGCCATCGACACGATAAGTAAGTATTTTTTGCGTAAATTTCATCCTTCTCTACAAATATTTGCATTTATATAAATAGAAGGATACTGAAGTGATTGTTGTCACTTACAATATGCGTGTTTATGTTTCGAGGTATAAGATGAAGCGTGTGAGGAAAAGAAAGCAAAGGCAGAAGACGAATGCGTAATGAATTTATTTACTTATGACACGAGTATTTATAGGTAAACATAATTAATAATAATTAACGATCACGCCTGGCACTTTTATAATAAAGTTTCGCGCTTGACACTTTTTATCGAGGGGCGTACACAAGTAAACAAAAGATCTGCGGCGGCCATGTTGCGCGGGCGCCGGTCGACAATAGCAGGTAGCTAGCAGGTAGCTGACCCTTTTCTTGGGGGCGCGGCCTAATCGTCGCCGGTGGTCTAGTCATAATTGTGGTGTGATTTTACAAGGCCCAATATAATGACTTTTGCGATGATCTGTATGGTAGCGGATTCGGGTCGCTACAATACCATACCATAACACGTAACACACAATTTCGTGGTTTCAAATATTCGCACCATATAGTAACACCAACATAAAATGGGAGTGCTTTTTACAAGTTCCCACTTCGCCTGATTTTTGCGTCCGTTATTTCAAAGAATGACAAAAGGATTTCGAACAAAAAGAACCACTATCCCCGCGGTGCCGCCGGCAAAAGCTGGCAATTTTATAATTCGGTTGAGATTCTCTCGAATATTAGGTATATGTACAAAGATTGCTATTATTATAGGGCTTATTAAAACATGTTATGCATTAGAGAATTTTATACTGTACTTTATTTTTATGCTTTGCTTTAACTGCCGTAAATATTTTACACGAAGTTTTCTAATAACAATTGTTACTGAATAATATCCAAATTACATACGTATATTTATTATATCTTTCCCTTTCATATATTATTCAATGCCAAATGCATAAATAGTTAATAATCTGGTATTAAGTATGAATTTTAAAAGACAACTTTTTCGACTACATCAAACGAAAGGGTTAACTTTTGAGTCAACCATATTGAAGCAAATGTTTTGATACTGTATTACCAAGGCTTAATCCATTAATATATAAGATAGATTAAGAACCAAACTTAAAAAGTTATGTTTTTTAATAGACGTACCTAAAAAAACACAGTCAAAAGATTTGTATTATCACTCGTTTCTCTGAAAACCATGAACAGGCCGGCGGCGACCAATAATTATGGCCATATCGCATTATAATCGTACATTCCTTGCCACGCAATGTTGCCACGGCATGTACCTTATCACGACATAATTTATAAAACAAAGGTACTACCCTTTGCAATGCCCTTATATTTGATATTATGCTTGACAGAACTTATGAAAACAATATGAGTTGTAATCCTAATTAGTTATAAATCAGATTTAGAAGCTTATGTCAAAATAAATCAAATATGCTTTGTTGCGGCTCGTTTGGTTTTCTTCGTCTCTTTACCAAAAATCTTTAAAGGGCTTTCGTTTAACCCTAATCTTCATTCAATACGTAGGTAACATCCAGCACCACATCGATTCTATCTGGCAAAATGCATGTTCTACCTTTGAAATGAATTAGGTAACTGCCGCACAGATTTTCGAACACTATGGTCCAGTAGTTTTAAACAAAGCGTGGAGAAACAATGTGGCAATAATAGGCAGAGCTTTCCCTGTGACCCTTTGAAATTGCAAAAGTAAATAATCGATGGTAATAAATTTAGAATATCGGATGGGCCACTAGCTTGCTACTGGATAATGAATGGGTAATATACAGCAGACTTAATTTTTACTAACTGAAGTATGTAGGCAAATATTGCAATTATAAAATAGCCGTGCGCTGTTGTAAAAGCTCATGAATACTAAAGTATTTTATCATAATATTAAGCATAATAACACATTCATTAAACTAGACCTAACCTTACCTAACCTAACCTAACCTAAGCAGATATTGTAACATGGGTACAGTCGAACAACTGCCCGCTAGACCACCAAAATCGCTCAGCAAGACATCGGTCGCTTCCAGCGCTACTTTACACACACATTGACACTCGTATACAAAACCAGTTTCTAGTGTGCCTCGACTCTATGAGCGAGCCAAGGGATTTTTTTCAAACTGGTCCACCGCCGACTTGTTTGATTGTACATCAGGACATCCGATAAACATATTTACTCTTTTTTTATAAAATAAAGGTAACCATTGTCATCAGTCCTACATTTCCAGTAAATTATTTCAGTCACGCTAAAATTACCCAAAACTGTATAGATCAATGATATTAAAGACATTGCTAAAACATATTTCCATTTTGCTCAATTCAGTAGCCTAAAGGTAAAAATTCTGGATATAAATTAGAACGAAAAATAACAGTTGTGATTAACTTAGTTTGCTTGAACCTAAAAGACCAGAAGTCCTTTTAAAAACTTTAAAAGAACTAAGAGAAATGTAAACGCTTGCCAACAAACGCGTCATACTATTTGGTAGCGCCATCTACCATAGATATATATAGATAGATAGATAGGAGGAATTATAGGATGTGCAAGGTAAGTGTGCCCTCATCCTTCCGCATCCTATAATTCCTCCTATCCCACACACTTTTTCCTCCCTTTCCTTACAGTCCATTTTTCCCAAATCGCCTAGAACATTCGGTTCGCCGAAACATTTTTTGAGCCATACGAGTCGGATTTATTTACGTTTTATACGTAACCCCTCGTTATATCTCTATACCTAGGCAGTTATAGCACCTAGCTATACTCCTAGTCCATTAACATAACAGTCACATGGTTATTTCCACACGCATCAGTAGGTAATATACTAATAGCTACCTACTTACCCAATTATTATTTCTGGAACTATCATAGTTGTCTTGTAAATCTAATATTTCAAGCACCTTTTAATTCTACCACCTTAAAGTGTTGCCTACTTAGGTAAAATAATAGGTACTTTAGGTATTCTTATTTTGATTCGGTCTCATTAGCTTATACTTACGTAAGCATGTCACAACAAAAGAATCCACGCGTATCTGAAGACAGAGAGCTGACAATCTTAGAAGCAAAACGCAATATTTTATTTGAGCGTATTCAAAATATTTACGAGCGCTCAAAGACCGCCGCCGCTTCTGATAGTAATACGGAGTCATTTCTCAGTTATTGTTTGACAGTAGATAGTATTCGAACAGATTTTCATAAGTTGTTAGACGATTATAACGCAAGATTGCTTTATACTAATCCTGATGAAAAACCGAATTATCAGGCGTACACCTAATTCGAAGATCTTTAGTGTCTCATTAAGCGAATACAATCACAATTAGAGGGTAAATATTCGGCACAGCCCGTTTCAGTGGCTCGCACGCCGAGATTACTGCCAATCGAGATTATGTCGTTTGACGGAGATATACGAAATTGGCCGTTATTCTATGCGAGTTTTAAGTCCACAGTGCACGATAATGGTTCTCTGACAGATGCTGACAGGTTGTACTATTTAATAGGTAAACTGTCACCGAAGGCCCAGTCCGTATTTGCAGGTGTCACACCCAGTGCTGAGAATTATCAGGTCTTATTTCAGTCACTCCTTTATAGATATCAAGACACTCGCGTCCTAGCGTCTACCTACTTTGATCAAGCTTTAAATCTTAAACCGTCCGGTGCCGCGTCTTTCGCGAATTTCCAGCTGTTTATAGATAACTTTGTTACCGCGGTTAATTCTCTTAGGAACTTAAAATTAGAAGATCTTTCCGACTTTATGTTGCTTCAACTCGCTTTAAAAAAGTTTGACACTGAAACAATTTGTGCTTTCGAAATGACAGCACGCAATAATAAAATACCTACACTAGATAGTTTTATTTCGTTCATCAAAGATAAGTGTCGAATATTTAATAACACGCAGTATAGTTCATCTAGCCCGTCTAATACTAACAACAGCAAACAAAGGTCGAATAAAGCGCGAAATAGTAATAATAACTCGGTCCCTAATCCGCAATCTTACGTAACATGCTCGGAATCTAATAAAAATATTTCACAGAAGTGTCTGTGCAGTAATATAGTGCACGACCATTTCTATAAGTGTCCCGCCTTTAATGGTTTAAATCCGACTGCTCGTTTCAAGTGCGTAAAAGATAACAAAGCATGCATTAATTGCTTCAGTAAAAACGAGTGATTGTTCTAGTAAGACGAGATGTCGTTCATGTAATCAGCGACACCACTCATTGTTGCACTTCGATAAAGGTAGTCCGTTGTCAAGCCAAGCCGCTAACCTTGACACACTTACGTCGCAAGTGCAGGCCACGATAACTGCGCCTCCCACGACTCAGAATGAAATATCGTTGTGTACGACATCCATTGCGCGGGCGACGCGCACGCGCGGACGGCCCTCGCGCATCTATAATGATCCGCGCGGGGCCAAGCCGCAGTGTATGGCGTCCAAGACGGTACTGTTAGCGACAACGCAAGTTATCGTTTATGATATTAATGGATCGCCGCACGTGGTACGTTGTCTACTCGATAGCGCATCCCAGAGCAATTTCATAACTTTTGAGTGTTTCAAACGCCTCGGATTGTGGAATAACTTTAAAAATACTAACTCAGTAGTCAAAGGGATCGGCGGGTCAGAAAAACATAGCAAGGGTTCCGTAGATATTAAAGTACATTCGCGTTTTGATGGAGACATTAATTTGAACATTTCTTCGCTTATCGTGGAGCCTATTACGGACACATTGCCAAACGCTAATGTGGACGTATCGCTTCTCACACACCTCGAGTCATTGCCGCTGGCAGACTCGGAGTATGCGAATCCGGCAGACATTGATGTTTTGATCGGAGCCGCAATATTCCCGCACTTGCTACTAACTAAAGTGGTACGTAGTGAGCAAAATAACTTACCGCCCGCTATTGAGACGGTATTTGGGTATGTGATTATGGGTACCGTACCTACATTACATACTTCTCAATACGTTACGTCTTGCTGTTGTTCTGTTCTTCAAGAAAATAATATTCATTCTCTTCTCAAGCTACTTTGGGAGCTTGAAGAGGTTACTGCACCGCCCTCGATGAGCCGTAAGGATTTCGAGTGTGAAGAACATTTCCGCGCTACCACTGTTCGTGACGACAGCGGCAGATACTTTGTGGCGTTGCCAGTCTATGGTGACCCTTATTCGTTAGGCTACTCGTTCGCTGCTGCGCTTAGACTTTTCCATTGTTTGGAACGTAAACTTGATGCATCACTTAAGTTACGCAGCGCCTATAATGACGTCATTCGTGACTACATAGATAAAGGTTTTTTGAGTGTAGTTGTAAACAACGAGGGCAACTCTCTACCCTCATATTATATCCCGCATCACGGCGTAGTTCGCGAAGATAAAACCTCTACTAAACTTCGTGTGGTTTTAGATGCTAGTTATAAGACTACATCGGGTCAGTCGATTAATGACATTTTGCATGCCGGCCCTAATCTACAGGATGATTTATTTAACATCATAATAAAGTTTCATCTTTTCCAAATCGCTCTGTCAGCTGATTGCCGCCAAATGTTCTTCAATATCGGCGTTTGCGAATCTGACCGTAGATTTCTACGGATTTTTTATCGTTTTAACAATAAGGAACCTTTATCTGTGTATCAGTTCAATCGTGTTTGTTTTGGACTCAAGTCTAGCCCATATCACGCATTACGAGTTGTTCGCCGGTTGATCGCTGATGAAGGCGATCACTTTCCCGCCGCAGCAGCTGTTGCTACTTCCGCTTTGTATATGGATGACATTGCCTGTAGTGTCATATTCGCTCCGCTAGCAATTTCGATTTGTGAAGAGCTTATTCAGCTTTTCAAGTGGGGCCAGTTTGATCTTGTCAAATGGACAAGCAACTCTAAGGAGGTTCTCGCACGCATACCAGATTCTCATAAAGCTTCTCCAGACATTGAGTTTGAGAAGTCTGTACCGCATATAGTTCTCGGTTTACGCTGGGACAAATCCGGTGATAGTTTTCGGTTTGACGTCTCACCGCCAAATGATAAGTGCACCAAACGCACTATGCTGTCCACAGTGGCTCGACTATGGGACCTAATGGGTTTTGTGGCTCCCACAATTTTGTACGCCAAGCTCTTGATCAAAGAACTTTGGTTATCAATGTGTGAGTGGGATGAAACACCCCCTGACCATATTGTCACCGCTTGGAGCCAGTTTTGTATTGAGCTTACCGCGCTCAATCAAATTACTATTCCGCGTCATCTTGGGTTGGTAGATGGATGTACCATCAACTTAATAGGTTTCGCTGACGCCAGCGAGCGTGCTTACGGCGGAGTCGTCTTCTCTGCAAGTCCGCATTGGTTCTAACTACTCGGTGCAGTTAGTTTGCGCCAAGTGTATGGTCTCGCCTGTTAAAACCATTTTGGTTGCGAGACTGGAGTTGTGCGCAGCCCTTCTGCTGTCTCAGTTGCTCCGCAAGGTTCAAGACACAGTCTTGCCCCACTACCCTATTAATAGAATATACGCATTTTCTGACTCCAAAGTAGTGCTCGCTTGGATTTATTCATCTCCTCACCGCTGGCAGACTTTTGTCGCCAACCGCGTTAGTAAATTGATTGAACTTGTTCCCGCTACTTATTTCAATCATGTCGCGGGTACTGAAAACCCCGCTGATTGCTTGTCTCGTAGTGTCACTCCACTTAATCTTCTGCATCATCCATTGTGGCATCTTGGATTTCCCATGATCCGTCAGAATGGCCCATGCGACCCTTTGACCACAGTGCAGAAGACGAAGATGTACCCGAACGGAAGTCTGTTTCTTATCCCGTGATTGCTGAGGTTGCGGAGTCTCCGATCTATGCACTCGCACTACGCATGTCATCGTGGTCTAAGTTACTCCGCGCCATCGTTTATGTCTGTAGGTTTCTTAGGCACCTACCTAATGGGACTTCTGTTTCAAGTACTGATCTTGAGTTTGCAGAATGTAAGTTACTACGAGCTGTACAGACTGTTCATTTTAGTAACGACATTCAAAATTTGAAAAACAATGTACCTTGTTCTCCCGCTATCCTTAGACTCAAGCCGTTTCTTGATGAACACGGCGTCATACGCGTTGGGGGTCGTCTGTCAAATTCGGATGAACCTTATAACTACAAACATCCTTGCATTCTGCCGCGTCATGATCATGTTGTCGACCTTCTTGTGATTTTTATCACAAGAAGCACCTCCATGCTGGGCCAGAGTTGCTTATGTCCTTACTTAGGCATAAGTATTGGATTTTAGCCACTCCACGAATAATAACACGTCACAGAATACATAAATGTAACGTCTGTTTCAAATTTCGTCCGCGTCCGAATTTCCCTCCCATGGCAGATCTTCCTAGCCAACGCGTCAATCAAGTTGATAAAGCGTTTACACATACCGGTTGTGATTACGCAGGACCGCTGCAGTATACGTCAGTACATGGTCGAGGTGTTAAAAGCCGTAAAGCTTGGCTATGTATTTTTACATGCTTAACGACGCGCGCTACGCATATTGAAGTTGCGACAGATTTAAGCACGGTGTCATTCCTTGCAGCCCTTAAACGATTTCTCTCACGGCGCGGCCCTATACAGTGTTTGTATACGCACTTATTTCGTGAGCGCAAGCTCTTATTTACGCGACCTCTATAAGTTTCTCAGAGAAGAATATCGTACTCGTCTTCAGGAAGAACATTCCATAGATCATATTGACTGGAAGTTTATTCCACCAGCATCACCACATTTCGGTGGATGTTGGGAAAGCATGGTCAAAGTAATTAAAACGCATCTCTTCAAAGTTATAGGGCAACAGATCCTCTCTTACGAAGAGCTTTTAACTGTCCTTGCACAAGTCGAGGCACTGATCAACTCGCGTCCGCTCACGGCATTGAGTAGTGACCCTGCAGAACCATCCGCGTTAAGCCCTGCACATTTTCTGAACATCATCATCATCATCCGCCTGCCATAGTCCACTGCTGGATATAGGCCTCTTCAATGGCACGCCACTGAGCCCGATTTTCGGCTCTTCTTGTCCAGCCGCTGCCAGCCACTTTGCGTATATCGTCACTCCACCTATCCGGAGGGCGTCCTACACTACGTTTGCCAAGGCGCGGTCTCCACTCTAGAACACGGCTACTCCATCGATTATCGGTTCTGCGACAGATGTGACCAGCCCACTGCCACTTCAACGTGCTAATTCTCTGAGCTATGTCGATTACCTTGGTTCTCTGTCGGATAACTTAATTACGACTTCGATCCTTCAGAGAAACTCCGAGCATAGCCCTCTCCATAGCTCGCTGAGCGACCTTAAATTGGTGGACTAGTCGCACCGTCAGTGTCCACATCTCGGCACCGTAAGTCATAACGGATAGGACGCACTCTTTGAAGACTTTTGTCTTAAGGTTTTGCGGTAGGGATGACGAAAAAACTCGACAGTCTTTCCTATATGCCACCCAGCCAAGCTGTATTCTTCTGCAAGCCTCCCTCTCGAAGTTGTTTCTACCCAACTGAACAACTTCGAGAGGGACCCCGTTTAGGATAATCGGTTCCGGAGAGACATGTTCATTGAACATTATTTTAGTTTTATCCAAGTTCATCCGGAGACCGATGCGAGCAGAAGAATCAGCTATGCTGCTCAGCATATACTGCAAGTCTTGCACGGTTTCAGCCACGATAACGATATCGTCTGCAAATCTTAAGTGTGAGAGGTACTCGCCGTTTATGTTAATACCGCGTCCTTTTCAGTGCAGCGTCTTGAACATATCCTCCATTGCATTTGTGAACAATTTGGGGGACATAAAATCCCCTTGTCTCACACCTCGATGCAGGTGGATAGGTTCAGACTGCTGGTTCTATACTTGGACGGTCATAGTCGCGGCGTCCTACAGACCTCTCAGCACTTGGACGTACCGCCAATCGATTTGGCACCGTTGCAAAGACTCCAGAACAGACCAGGTTTAGATGGAGTCAAAGGCCTTCTCATAGTCCACAAACGCTAAGCACAGGGGCTGATTATACTCCTCTGTCTTCTGTATAATCTGCCACACTGTGTGGATGTGGTCTATGGTGCCATACCCTCCTCGAAAACCGGCCTGTTCGGGCGACTGAAATTCGTCGAGTCTACGCGCGAGACGGTTCGTGATGAAAACAGCTTATAGACGTGGCTCAAGAGTGAGATCGGTCGATAGTTCTTCAACAGAGTTTTGTCTCCCTTTTTGAAGAACAAAACGACTATGCTCTTGCTCCACGCCCTTGGAGTTCTCCCCGAGAACAGGACAGAATTAAATATGCGTTGGAGCTGCACCAGTATAGGTTTTCCACCTTCCTTTAACAGCTCCGTCGTAATTCCATCTTCCGCGGGGGCTTTTCCATTTTTAAGCTGCCTCAGGGCCACCACGATTTCGTCTTGGCTGACGTCTGGCAACTCTTCCGTGAAGTGGCGGGTTAAAGTGGCTCTTGGATCCTCGGAGTCGGGTTGGGGACGGAACGCCTTCGAGGTGTAGAGGTTGCCGTAGAAGCTCTGAACCTCCGCAAGAATCTCCGGTCTAGAAGTGGCGACTTTCCCGTCTGACGTGGTCAGCTTCGTCAGATGACTTCGAACCCCGATTTCGCTCGATCGCATCTTGTATAGAGCGTGTATTGGAGCTACGGAGGTCACGTCTTACCAGCTTGAAGATCTTTTTATTTAGGTCTGACGAAGTGCCTGCCGAGTTTTCTCGTCGCATCTCTATGAGCTGCAGAGATTCTCGCGAAAGTTGAGATCTCCTGCCGGTGTGCTGCATCTTAAAGAGTTTCGTCCCCTCATCCCGAAGGATTTCCACCACTTTATAGAGTTCCTGGTCCATATCTGCGTCTATTGCGGTTTCCAAGGCAGCGAACCGGTTTTCCAGTTTTAGCTGGAATGTTTCAGATCCAACCACGGATTGGAGAAAATTTGGCCGGAGCGTAGACTTCATAAGGCGAACACGTTCAAGCTTATAAGCGATATTCAGAGTGCCTCGTACAAGTCGGTGATCACTTCCGGTGTTGAACCTAGTAATCACGGAGACATCCCTAAATATTCGCCTTTTGTCCGCCATAATGAAGTCTATCTCATTTTTTGTCATAATGTCGGGGCTTCGCCACGTCCACTTTCTTTGAGGCTGCTTCTTTAAAAATGAGTTCATTAAGAACAGCCCCTCCTTCTCTAAGAAGTTGACGAGCATCTGCCCACTATGATTTCTCCTACCAAATCCGTGTGGTCCTACTACCGATTCGTCGCAAGTATGTACTCCCACTTTGGCGTTGAAGTCCCCCATGACAACATTAAAGTGGGCCTTTTGGGTGTTGTGTAAGGTCCTGGAAATGTCTTCGTACATTTCTTCTACTTCATCATCCGAGTATGCCGAAGTCGGTGCATACACTTGGATAACCTTGAGAGTATATCTCTTGGTGAGTCTGATCACAAGGTATGCTACCCTTGTCGACACACTGGCGATTTCTAAAATGTTGTCAGAGAGCACTTTATGGACCAGGAATCCAACCCCACCTTGGGACGGCTGGTCTCCCCCCCTGAAGTACATAAGATGGCCTGAATCTAGGGTAATGGTATTCTCTCCCTCTCTCCGGACCTCGCATAATCCCAAAACATGCCACCTTATGTACTTCAGTTCCTCTTCGAGTTGTGCCAGATGTTCGTCGAGCCATAGCGTGCGTCCGTTATACGTAGCCATGGTCAGTCGGTGTTGGCGGCCTACCGTAACCCGGGGATTCTTCGCACCCCCTGCCCCGCCGTTACCATGTCTGCCGCCTAGGCTAGGAATAGCGGGGCAACCGGGAACTGGGGGCCGTTGCGTAAGCGTGTGTGCCATTGAGGTTTTGCCCGTAATCACCACGCTGGGCATGCGTGTTGGTGATCGCAGGGCGTAGCTTCTCGCACCGGTGACGCTGCTGCCCGTCACCGATCTGTTATATTTAGCTACGCCTATTTGCAACGGTTATACCGCCGTTAGTCGGTCGCCAGAGCCTCGTTCGCTGGTCGGCAGGATGCACCACGGGCAGGTGAGGTTGGCTGGGAGCTCTAAGTTGTTGTTGCGCTCCCATGCATATTTTTTTGAACACAGTACCATTATCGTCATTTCCGGCTCCTGAAGCAGACTCTTCAAGCTTGCTACCAGAGACATACTCTGCTGGATAAACTCGTGCAGTCGTTCTGGTGGCGCTGGCGTGCGGAATATCTACACCAGCTTCAGGCTAGATCCAAGTGGAATAGTCCAGCATCCCCTATACAGGAGGGTACGTTGGTTGTCATAATACATGATAATGCTCCGCCGCTTTCATGGCCATTAGCCATCGTAGAGAAACTGCATACTTCCAAGGACGGTACAACCCGCGTTGTTACCGTGAAAACCGCGAAGGGGAGCTACGTGCGCCCTGTTGTACGTCTCTGTCCGCTTCCAACTCAGTGAGATCTAGCCTGAAGTTGGATCTACCTCTTAGTTTAGTATTTAGATTGTAGTTTTCGCTATAATTGCGTTTGTAATTTTCGCTAAAGTTAATTTAGATTAATTTTATTATCATATTGCCGTCTTAGCCTATTGATGGGTTATGCGGTAGTACACCCAACATAGCTAAGTTCAATTCTATTTTTTTAAAGGCAACCCTTTAGGGCCGGGGGGATATGGTAGCGCCATCTACCTTCCTATCGATAACTAATTACATCAACGTCAATCGTTCCACGCTTGCTCGTCCAATGCGAGCGATCCTTTTGTCTCTTTCGCTCCCCTCCCAAGGCACGCCTACAGAACAGTCTAGAAAGAACGACTCGGCTGACGGGTGTGTATAGCTTACGCGTCCCGCAAAACCGCACCGCCATATTTTTTTACCGCTCCCGGGATATAACGAGAAATAAACCACACGCGAGTATAGTGGAGTGATTCAACGCAGCTTCAGGATTCTCGAAGACACCAGGAGGCTGCCATTTGAGAAGAAGAAGACTGATGTGCAAGGTAGGTGTGCCCTTATCCTTCCGCATCCTATAATTCCTCCTATCTCACACACTTTTTCCTACCTTTCCTTACAGTCCACTTTTCCCAAATCGCCTAGAACATTCGGTTCGCCGAAAAACTATTCAAAGTACGTTTCCAAAGTCACACGTTCTGTTGAACCGAAACACAGAGCTTAAACAGAATGCGCCCATGTTATGTTGTTGTTTCACAAACTATTATAGTTATACAAGGTATGATGCGTGACCGGTTTATTGAGAGGATTTTCAGTACCACTATTATATTTAAAAAATATACATAAATTTCGTAGCGCTTTTGGCTTTAGGTAAAAGACTAGCGGAGACTAACAGACTGCTATCCAGTATCTCACTGAGCTATCGAAATGCGTGTTAAACAGTTATGTTAATTATCTCTGCCTCCGTGGTCCAGTGGATAGCGTATGTGACAGCTGATCGGAGGTCCTGGGTTCGATTCCGGGTCGGGCAAAAGTGTTACTGAGTTTTTAGTACGGAGTCTGGTGAAGTGTCCGGTAATGGCAAGAAGCTCGCCCTCTATTACGTGGGACCTAACAATTCATGGGAAACCCGCTTAGGGGATACAGGCGTGAGTCTATAAAAAAAAGTTAATTATCACTTGCCAAACCGTGAAGTAAATCGTCATTAGGATATCTGCATCTCCGAGATATTGTCCATGAAAGTCTCTAAAGTCTTTTTAATTCTGTCAACCCGCGTTTAGCTGATATGGTGGACTGTGGACTAACCCTTGACGTGGTGAGAAGTTGGCCGAGCTCAGCAGTGAGAGGACATTTCATGAACAAGGTAACGAATATTATTATTATTTAGCTTTTTGTTCAAATCTCAATGACTAGTTATTATGCGTTATGCATGTGATAAAATACCTTCAGAACGATTTAGAAAACAGCGGCAACTACTCTTAACCGGCACTAACCATAGCCTGCATAAACACATCAAATAAAAATATTAAATAACCCCAGACACTCAGATTATAAGTTGTAGCTAAAAACCTTTCCAATCACGTTAACTTCAACAATAAACTCTTCATAATCACTCCATTCGTTTAGGAGTTAAGAAAAAACCATACAGATCTACAGATACATGATACTTATAAGCCCTCTGTTTACAAAATGTAGGAATTCATTGACGGCTGGTTGGCGAAGCGGGTGTGTAAGCGACTGCTACGTCGAAGGTCGCGGGTTCGATTCCCGCTCAAGTAAAACATTTATGTGCATGAACATGGATGTTTGTCTTGGTCTGGGTGTTTTAATGTACCTATAATATGTATTTACAAAAAAAAGTATATATGTATGTTTATCCATTATCTAGTACCCATAGTAGGTACAAGCTCTCCTTAGTTTGGGACTAGATGGTGTTGTGTGAATGTGGTAGAATATTATATTATATATTATATTGAACTAGGTACCGTATTCGTGTTATTTATATCTTACATGTTCTATAATAAACTGCTATACTAGACCAGTTCAGCCTACCATGCGTACGTAATGACAATGGTAATAAAATAATAATCCTAAAATTTTCAGTGATGGACCCTCCTATTGTTTGGCTTGTAATCAAAGCGAAAAGCCAAGCGGGAGGGCCGAAATAAAATCGTAACTCAATTTTTATGGGACCTACTAGACTTTTTCCCCGATACTGCTAATCTATGTTCCCTGTTTATTTAAATATTAATAATAACACTATTGAATTAAAGTTTCGGTAACCCCTGTAGAGTAAACATTTTAAATTAGGTGTATATTAAGTAGGCAGTAGCAAACATGGAACCTAATGCTTTTTAGTATTATACTCAAAATTATGACAATAAATATTATACAACTTGAAATGTCAAGAGATGTAGTGACTATTGATATCAACACGTATGCTGCAAAAATATTACGTTAAATTTGGAGGGACGCACGTTTCCTAAACTTCCAAATTACTGTGTGTCATGTGTCTTCTAGTTTGTCACTAACTTATGAATAAGTAAAATGAAACTCATGTGTCAAAGCACATGCAGATCGCTTTTATTTCTTATAATTTATTTGTCGGGACGTTTCCAAATTTAATCCTTTTTAATTTGAAGTGTGTTTATTTATCATAAGAAATATCGCCAGATGGTAAGTGATTACCGCCGTTCATAGACACCCGTAACCCTAGAGGAGGCACAGTATGTATTCATCGCGTGTTTCAATAATCTCCATTTTCATAAATATTTATAACACTAATTGTATAACGCCCCAGCTGTCACTGCTTTAAAAATGAATTTACTAAAATGGATTTTCTTCTACTGTGATACATAATAGGTATACGAGTTCATAATGTGCATTTATTACTAAAATGAATTATTCGCTCTGAATTTAAAAAAATAGTATAGCAGCTGCTAACGCTAAAAAATATTTACGAGTACAAGGCGTAATATTGTATTAGCGCGGCGCAGTAGTCGTCTTCCCCCACTCGTATCGTTATGTCATAGCTATGTAGTTTATTTATAAGTATACTAGCTTTTGCCCGCGGCTTCGCTTGCGTAAATTCGGGGTTCTCTAGTTATAGTATATCATCTATGTTAGGGATAACAGAAATCTCCTTTATTGGGCGGATACTTCTATAATAAAATTGTAGTTTTAACTGTCTTTGAAATATAACTGCAGCAAGTATTTACACACACAAACAACTTAGTACTAAGACTTAGTAGGTAGATAGTACCAAAGAGGGATATTTACATCTGTATTCATTGGTATACTCAAAATGCTATCCGGTATCAGTGGCGTTTCGCTAGAGGGGCCAATATGGCGACTACGATTTGTCTGTCAGAAAAAAAGTAAAGTTACTATTTCTTCTTTTGGCATCTTTTTTTCTTCACACACAACATCGTCTATACAAACCCCTACAATAGTGTGTATAGTATCACTCCAAGATTATCGTCAAGAGTATTTTAGGATTAACCAACTTACTACGTGATTATGGATTTTTTGCTTAATATTACATAGATTTCATGTACTGAAAGTGTTAGTAATATTGTAAGAAACTTGCATTCAAATATAATTTCATGACTTATCACTATAACTAAAACATAGCATCTAATCAATAAAAACTGGTTTACCAATACCCATGAAGATGTGATCGGTATCTTTACCTGTTTGTATTCAGAAATACGATCGACGAGACCGGTACTTGCTCTACGTATTAACTGTCATACAAATTCAAGCCGAGTGAGACTGACAGCTAACAAAATACTGGAATAAACTCCAAGGCATCTGTGATAGATTAACTACAAACTATATAAGCAAGTATCTGAAGCTGTACTTGATTTGTTAAGAACAGTGAATTTTGTGAGTTGATAAACCTTTATGTAAGTGATTATAGATCTGTTTAAGCCTAAATAATAATATAATAATAATATTCTATCACATACACACAACACCATCTAGTCCCAAACTAAGCAGAGCTTGTTCTTTTTAGGTATTAGACAATGGATAAACATATATATATATATATATATATATATATATATATATATATATATATATACATACCCCAGACCCCCATATATATACAACACCCAGACCAAGACAAACATTTATGTTCATGCACACAAATGTTTGACTTGAGCGGAAATAGAACGCGCGACCTTCGACATATCAGTCGCTTATAATCCCGCTATGCCAACCGGTCGTCAAAATTTAGATATTGAGCATAATTTGTACAATTCTGGGTATGAAATAGCGTTCGCATGCAAGTATGAAGCTTGGAATGAGAGATGTGTAATTCATACTCGCCGGACACAGGGTTTTAACGCAAACAACACAAACAGCAAAGCATAAAATCAAAAACTCGATAATGGAAACGACGTTGTTCCATTTATTTCTATCTCTTTCGCTTTATTGGGCATTAAGAGTTGTACATCGACTCAGGTCCTTATCTGTCTATCGAAGACTTATTTAGGAACCACCCCCTCGAATTTTATAGGCTTTTTCTTAGAGAGGAAAATTACTGTTGAAAGGGATTTTTTAAAAGTTAATCTTCACTGTCTTTTGTACAAAATAATTTATTTAGTAGCTAAAAGTACGCATTAGGATTTTGTATTTGTGAGCCTACAAGAAACCTTAATGGGTTAAGCAAGGCTTTTCCCACAAAATGGAAGGCATGAATTTCGGAAGCTATTACGGGCTTAATCGTCACTATCCGTTTGCAAAAATGTTGCCAAATACATATCTACTACGACAACCACAGATATAGATCTACATAGATAACGCAACTATCACGATTTGTATTGAAACCAAGCGTGCCGACTTTTTAATACCTACTGTGACGTTGCCTGTATCACGAAGTCGAAGCGATGCGCGACAGTATCGCTTATGCGATATTCATCGTCTCTTAATACACAACGTCAGACGTCAACGTCCGAAGCAAACGCGGCAACGTAATGTGAATAAAGTTTACTTAACGGTAAAACGGACGCGCGGGGACTGAAGTTAGTGGCGACCAAGCTCGACGCTTGGTCGGAGTTCAGACACGCGAAGTGCATGCATTTGCGTTATCTATGTAGATCTATGTCTGTGACGACAACGATGTCAAAGTATAATAGATTTGTATGATGTATCATTATCTGATCATTACCTTAGTAACATTTTAGACACTCACGCACCTTGAGCATAATATAATTGTTGTAAGAATAATGACTTTTGCTTGACTTATATCTGCCAGATATTTTCAAAATATGAATGACGTTGTCTGCTGAATAATTTAAACTGGAACTTTTCGGCATTATTTATACTAAGTATTGTTATATACATTTGTATACTTATAATATTTATATTTATTAAATATTTCATTGATACGAAACATGCACTGCAACATGCAAATTAATCTTCAATATGCAATACATATATTAATGCACTATAAATGTAAGCAAGTCTTATTTAGTGCTAAGATTTATTTGCATGCAAATGCATTTAATTTCATAAACAAAAGACCTTAGAAAACTTGAGAGAAATATTAAAAGCTCGGGCAAATATAAAAATAATAAAAATGTAATTAGGGTACATGATTATCAGGCTACATAGAAATAAACGTAGAAGTATTTACTACGACTAGTAGTACTTGCCGCTTATATAAATAAAACCAATTACATGACTGCCATCTCAGCCTAATGGTAAGTGACTCTAACTGTTAGAGACGAAGCATACTCAGAAAAAAATAATTATTTGTATAATGAGCAAGATTATTTATTCTGTGTCTGGGTGTAGTTCAACTATTTAGGCACATGTCCTACCGTCGGTGATCAGTGGTTAAAGATAGCAACTGAAAATGAGTTAGCGAGCAGACAGAGTTTAGTTTCGATATTCTTTTGCTAGGCTATCTGCGAGTGTTCAAGTGATGCGAGTACTCGCAATACTTGAATACTCGTAGATAGCATTCGGGACAGTTAGGGTAGTGCTCGCGCTGCCTACGTGTACCAAGCGAGCATCGAAGTACGTGCATCACTGCTGAGCGAGTACATTTTTGAGAGTTCTTGTCGCTCAGAGGTAAAATAATAGAGCGAGTGCTCGCCGGTGGCGGTATAAACACTGAGCGAACAAGTTCTAATATGTGTATCTCTTTTGTTAACACGGAATGTCTAACTGTTATATTTGGACGTTTCATGAGCGAGAAAATAGCCGAAAATTTATCGCTTCCTCGCTGGGGGTGAGACATTAGATCTGACGCAGTACGCAAAAAGACGTAACAGATTTTTCACCGAAAATAAAAATGAAATATTTGTTATTGAGCAATTTTTAACAAGCAGAATTACCGAGTTAATGCTGAAGCTCTATATAAACTTCCCATTTAGTTAGCAGAGTACAAAATGAACCTATCCCACATCAGGGATAGTTTGATTGGGGTATTAGTTATCAAAGAGTAACTGAGGCATATTTTTTTGTGTGCGTAACTGTCACACGATAAACACATTTACACAAGAAAGAAAGAAAGATTCAGATACCTTTGTTTTCTCAAACGCCACAATAATTCTGATCTAGATATGATGTCATGGTCTTAACGCCATGATAATTGGGTGTTGTTAAAATAGTCCAAAGAATTAGCAGTGAAGAATATTTTTTATAGAGGGTGCGTATATTAATGGGTAACTTGAACTACGACGTTAAAAGACTATACAGTCTTAAACCTCATTGTGAATAAGCTACATAATATTTTTTGTGAAATTTTTGTATTATTGAATGAACTTACACCTATTACAGTAATTAATGTTTTGTACAATAAAAAGAAATGAATTTTTCTCGTTACAATAATATTTATTTATGGCAAGAAAAAGTATCAATATGGTTTGTATGTGATTCATCAACTGATTAGTTGAAAGCATTATTATTTGAAAACATAATACGTCTAAGACTATGTCTCACTAGATTATTGAATGTTATCAATAAAGAAGTAGGTGTAAAGCAGTTGAAGCCTTTCGACATGTTTTAAAATCGTAAGACTGTAATATGTTGATAGTCAACAAACAATTATATTTTATGTTATCTCAGTCTCAGTCTCGTTTCACTAAAACAAACAATAGGTAGGTATATAATAATAGCTTGTGAAATATTATATATAATAATAGCTTGTGAAATATTATTTTTCAACATGAAAAATTATATTTCACAAGCTATTATTATATACCTATTGTTTGTTTTAGTGAAACGAGACTGAGACTGAGATAACATAAAATATAATTATTACGTAACATTTTTCTCATATTTATTCAGCTGTCTCAGAAAATAGGATAGGAATGTTGGATGTTGCGTGGAAATTCATCATAAAGAAGATTTAGTGTTACGAGACTTTGCGAAGAACGGCGATCTGTAGCACAAAACAAGGTGAATAACTATAATTCTCTTTAGGTGAAGCTAGTTTATGTAGGCAGGGTAAGGTTTTGTTTATATCGAATAGGCGAAATAGGTCAGAACAGTGCCATTTTTTGTAAGAAGTTCTCGTTTTGGGTTAAGTTTTAGTATTAGAACGCCCTCACATTGGGCAGCGTCAACACAGCGGCACCTCGGCGGCGAAGTGGCGTCGACGCCGCCGCCGCCGCGTAGACGCTGTGGTGCCGCCGCGTCTGCGTCGCGTCAGCGTTCTTCAAATCACGAAAGCGTTCTCAAAGAACGATTGGCTGATCAATGTAAGGGCAGCCTTCATTTTAGATCGAAACACGCATTTCATTATATTTCAAATTATTGATTAAATAAAAACCTTATCGTGGCATCTAGACGAAAAAAATAAACTCTGTTTTACAACATAAAATTCTTCATAGTTGTTTTATTAATTTAAAAACGTGCGCGCTTAAAGCCCATTGCAGAGCCATTCGGTTTTTTGTTAGATTTTTTTTCTGTAGCTGCAAGGAGTATGAGAAAGTTTCCGGCTGGCAATAGACTCACTTTATTTAACGAGAGCCCTAACCGTAGTTCATAAATTAGAGTAGACGCAACTAACGCTGTGTCTAGCCTTTCAGTTATACCTACAGGTAAGATATTTGAGATGTGGCTACAAGTTTTGTAACCTATACTCATAGCCACGTTATACTTAGTTTTTTTTATATCGTCACGCCTATGTCCCCGAAGAGGTAGACAGAGATGTATGTTAGGTACACCCACATTTCGCCTTATAAATTTTAGGTCCCACGTAATAAGGGGCGAGCCTATTTCCGTTACCGGGCACGTACTCAGCTTTATTTATTTTTAAATCATCTTCACGGAACAAACACACCAAATTTCAGCATCTCGCGGCCAATAATTTTGGCTATGCGCTCCCTATCAGTCAGCTAGTTACAAAATAATCAGCGGAGGACTTTTAAAAAACTTGCTGAGCCCGCGGTTAAACCTGCGTTTTTAGGGATAAAGCTACACACCCGTGGTCTTCCTCGTGGGCTTTTTTTTTTTTTTTTTTTGTTTTACGAGGTGGAAAATCCCTTCGGATCTCCGACTCTTGGGGGAAATAAGAGCCGGAGTATGTGGTGTTTCCACTAAAAACCACCTCGACTTCCGCCATGTACCCGTGTGTCGGAGGGTGGGGCATCACCAAAGCACTCGTCGCCACCCTCCGACGGGTATTGGCCCGCCAGATGGTCAGGCGGGCCCCGAACAAAACCCCCTTGGCGGCGGATTAAGGTGTTGGACTCCGCCGCCAAAACGCCCAGCGGCCGCAGAGGATAGGGAGGACGGCAACGCAACACCGCATCTCCTCTTCCTCTGCGGCCCCACCGCGACGCATCGAATGGTGCGCCCCCATTTGGTCGCGGGAGATAGGGCGCGCGGCAACGCAACACCGACACGCCTCTCCTCCCGCGACCGCACCCGACTGCGAGGGACAGACAGAACTGTCCCCCGCACCCGCACCGTTGGACGCATCCTGCGCAGGCCCCTCCAAGCCCATGCGGAGCGTCCCCTCCTGGATCCCTCTTAGCTTCACCGCGGGTGACCAATCCACGGTTACTGAGCCCCCCCACCACGACAAGGTGGAGATCCCACGGGGGGGTTCCTCGTGGGCTTTGCAACCCAAAAAATATCATTTTAACCAAACTAAACCAGTAATTCCTGAGATTAGAGTGTAAACCAAGCATACAAACAATTTTTTCAGTGTTATAATATAAATTTCCATGGCCAAAGCTACAACACTTGGCGATGTAGCCACTAAACCATGTGGCGTAATATATTATGTATTAAACATTTGCCTATTAGATAATAATATACCTCAGCAAAAGTACGCAGTTTAGCATTAGGCTCATACATTTTAGTAAATTTTGGCTAATAAAATATAATAATAACTATGCAATGTCGTAAATTTAAAAGAAATTACAGTTTATGGTTTGCTTATCACGCTATGAGCTCACACTACCTGCGATATTTTGAACTTGTTTAATAAACAACGTGGCTCTGATTACAATTAATACTATATATATGGTAATGTCCTATAAATTGAATAATTAAGTGCATATAATCAATAGGTGGACTTAGTTTGCAAACATCATTCGCAATGACCTTGCTGTTGTAGAATACTAATACGTAGTTGGCAAATAAATATAATATTTATAGCATGGAATAAATTCTCAATAAGTACAAATTGGTTGATTGTTTTCATAGTTATTTAAAACAGTGTCGATTTAATTTAAATTTCACGGAATTTTCATTTCAATCATTATATTTTGCTGGATTATCTCTTGAAATAAAATTATTGGAATAACATTATAAAAAGGCACTAGCTGTGCCCGCGATTACACCAGCGTAATAAATATTCATGGCTTCTGTTCCGCACCCGTGACTTATACCGTGATGTTATAATTTTACCCTACCGCTTTCTTCTTCAGCAGACAAAATGCAATACATGGTGGATCATTGATTTTAGTTAACAAGCTGCTTAAATTTAAGAATCGTAGTGACATTGTTAGTTTCTCTGTTGAACGGACAGTTGAAATAGCCTGTGTGGAGTTGGACCAACTTTTGTTTTGAGTGTGTATAGGCCACCATCATCCTGCTATGACAACTTTGAAAGTGTCATGGATGATGTGTTACGGAAGCTATGCCAACAAAATAAATCTATAATAGTAGGTGGCGATTTTAATATTAATTTACTAGAAGATTACCTGAATTGCCACAAAATTAAGGATTTGTTCAAGTCATATAATCTTGCATGCTTATTTTTGGAACCCACCAGGATAACTTCCACGACATCTACTTGTATCGACAATATATTTACAGATATTGTACCAGTTAGAAAGCAAATAATTAACAAATTAACATCAGATCATTGTGGACAATCTATAACATTTGCTATGCAGTCTAAAAAAGTAGGTAGAAAGGAATTGAGTGTGGTGCCAAAAACTTTGCGTCGTCTGGAGGGACTTAAGGATAAACTCACAGGTACATTACCATACTTATGCTATAATAACGATCCTAATAAGTTGTATAATTCTTTCTTTGACATGTACTGTACTATATTTAATTCTATCTTTGTCCCTAAGAGGATCTCAGTTGCTGGTACTACATCCTTCAGTGAATGGGCAACCACTGGAATTTATAAAAGTAGAAATAAGCTTTACGAATTATATGAACAGAAAGTAATTAATAAAAATGATGAACAATTTTGTCAATATGTAAGAAATTATTCCAAGTTATTTAAAAAGATTTGTCGTGAAGCTAAGACACTTTATTTAAAATCAAAAATTAAAAACAGTGACAATAAAATAAAAGCAACGTGGGATATTATAAACAATGAGACTGGAAGGGTCAAGATTAAAAGTAACGATTACACTCTTCAATTAAATAAAAAGATATTAAAGTCAGATTTTGAGGTTGCCACAGCATTTGAAAATTTCTTCACAGACATTCCAGTCTCAACCACTAAATCCCTCAACTCGTCCCCTAATGACGCCGAATCTCTATTGAAACAAAATGTCAATAGGTGTAACATTGAATTTAGTTTTAGTTATGTCACTGACAGAGATATTGTAAAAACTTTTAATACCCTTAATTTGAAGAAGACTAGTGATATTTGGGGCAATTCTGTTGTGATTACGAAATCTATAATCAACACAGTAGCACCGGAACTGGCAATGATTTTCAATAGATGCATTGACTGTGGTGTGTTTCCTGATCAAATGAAAAGTAGTAAAGTAATTCCGTTATTTAAATCAGGTAGCGCATCTGACCCCACAAATTATAGGCCAATATCTGTGCTGCCCACGTTTAGAAAAATTTTTGAAAAATTAATTCTAGGTCAGCTTCAAATTCATTTTAATAACAATAAGCTGTTACATGAAAAACAATTTGGTTTTACTAGGGGTCGCTCAACTACCGATGCTGGAGTTGAGCTTTTAGATAGTATTTTTGATGCCTGGGAGGAGTCGCATGATGCTCTGGGAGTCTTTTGTGACTTATCTAAGGCTTTTGATTGCGTGTTTCATGAAACATTGATCAGGAAATTACATTACTATGGAGTTAAGAACACTGCTTTGGATCTCCTAACATCATATTTGAGTAATAGGATACAGAGAGTTGAGGTAAATGGAAATGTTTCTATGGGTTCAGTGGTCACAATGGGAGTGCCGCAAGGTTCAATTCTTGGTCCATTCCTTTTCCTTGTATATATTAATGATTTGCCATACATTATGCAAAATAATGAAGAGATAGTGTTATTTGCTGATGATACATCACTTATTTTTAAACTAAGACGACAACAATCAAATAATGACGATGTAAATAACGCTCTCTCTAAAGTAGTTAAATGGTTTACGGCTAACAATTTACTGTTAAATGAAAGAAAAACAAAATGTATACGATTTTCAAGACCGAATGTAAAACAAGTTAAGCCTAACATATGTTTGAATGGAGAAGAGTTGGATCTTATAGATAACACCGTATTCTTAGGCATAACCTTAGATTCTAAGCTACAGTGGGGCCCACATATAGGTCAGTTGTCGAATAGACTTAGCTCTGTAGCATACGCGGCTTACAAAATTCGTCAGTTAACTGATATAGATACGGCCAGATTAGTATATTTTAGTTATTTCCACAGCATAATGTCATATGGCATTTTATTATGGGGCAACGCAGCTGACATTCAAACTGTGTTTGTACTGCAGAAGCGGGCTATTCGTGCAATCTACGGTCTTGGTTCAAGGCATTCACTGAGGGAAAAATTTAAAGAAATTAAGATAATGACTGTCGCATCTCAATACATTTATGAGAACTTGTTATATGGCAGGAAAAATATAAATATGTTTTCTAAATTCAGCGACATTCATAATTTAAACACACGAAATAAAAACAAACTTGTTCTACCTTCAACTAGACTACAAAAAATAAGTAACTCATTCAAGTGTCAAAGCATACGTTTTTACAACAAAATTACAGGCAATATTCAGGAACTAAGTATTAATAAATTCAAACAGAGCTTGTGTTCAAAAGCTTATTACACAGTTAAAGATTATTTAGCAGACAAAAATGCCGGGAATTGAGTTTAAAAATTATGAATTTTGACATTTTAAAATTAGTGACATGATATTTTTATTTACATTTGTAATACTTATATTTTTACATTTTGACATTTTTATTTTGACATTTGTAATTTTATTTATTTTGTTTTGACATTGTTTGATTTGACATTGTTATTTTATTTATTTTCTTTTGACATTTAAAATTACTTAAGAAATATATCATTATTCATAAATTGACATTCAATAATATTTTCTGACATTTAATAATATTTTCTGACATTTTAAATATATGACATTTTATTGTTTAAATTTTTATTATTTTTACTTATTGTTTGCAACATGTATTTTACTGTGTATTAGCATGTAAAGTTGTGAATACGATGTGGGCATTATTAAACATATAAACAAATATTTGTGGCAAGTGGCCTGTCTGATGGCATAGGCTGACATGCTTATGCATACACCTTCTGATGGCGTGAAAGCATAGTGATACAGATCGTGCTGGCTCCCTCAATTAAGGTTGAGCCGTACGATTGCTGTTGAATGCGGGCCATCAGTTGGCCGAGTCAGTCAAAAGCGTCAGATAATTTCCTGCATTGTACTTGCATACTAAACCCTTTTTTGTCTGGACTTTAAAAGATGAAGAAAAGACTAAAGAAATTGAAGTGACAAAAAAAACAATGACTCTGAGTTTGTTTCGGCCTTTCTTCTCAAGAAGTCATTTAGCTAGGAAAAGCCGGCTTCATCTAGAATAGGGTTTTGACATGTATAAGTGTTGTAAACAACCAAAATGCAGAAATAAATATGACTTTATGTCTTCGATAACTCTAGGAAGACAATGCTAAAATATTTTTTTATTCTTAGCAGTTCAAGGAACACACTTTTGAGCTTCATAAAATTAGTAAACATATTATAAGTAGACTGCCTCCGTGGTCCAGTGGATAGCATATGCGACTGCTGATCGGAGGTCCCGGGTTCGATTCCCGAGTCGAGCAAAAGTGTTACTGTGTTTTTCCGAATTCTCAGTAGCAGTCTGGTGATGTGCCCGATAACGGCAATAGGCTCGCCCCCTATTACGTGGGTCAAAAAATTCATGGCGAAATGTGGGTGTTGTATCACACCTCTGCCTACCCTTTGAGGGATAAAAGGCATGAGACTGTAAAAAAAAAAGTATAGATTTTAAAATCCTTCACAATGTTTTGGGTTCTAGACGTTAAAGTGGGGTGCAGTTTTTTATGCGGCAAACGAGCAAACGGGTCACCTGATGGTAGGCGATCATCGCCATCCATAGACACAAGCAACACGAGAGGAGTCACAAGTGCTTTGCTGCCCTTTGGGCTAGAAAAAGAAATAGGAGGAGGAGTGAAAAGAGGGAGAAGGAATAGGGGATGGGCCTCTGGCACTCTCACAGAACAAAGCTTAACAGTATAGGTATAGTTACTTTACTTCGATTTCTATGAGAGGGAAGTACTGCTATGGTTGATCCGGCCCATTGATGATGATGAAATAAGCCAGGCTTTACTCCTTATAAGACGTTCAGCGTAGTCGATCTACGACAATGCTAGTATTCTGTCAAATCTGGCTAAAAAGATCGCAAGCTAGTGAAACTAAACAACAGTAATAAAATTAACCAGTGTCGTCCAAAATTGCAATAGATTACTTACTATCGTAAGTAGCTCATTAAATCAGTTTTAAACTTCAGTTTGTTTCCATGTAAATCGCAAGCATATCACATAATACTAAAAATATTAAAAATACTGGCTGGCTGGAATGGATTTTGGAAATCCACTCACGAGTGCTCGCAGGACTCTAACTCTGGCTTGCCTTGGTCGGCCAGCCAGAGGGAAGCCGCAAGTGCTACTAGCTCGGAGGTGAAGTGTCATTCTCAAGGGCGTAACTACGGGGAAACCCGCTCTGGGTCTCCGTTGTCACGAGACTCATGATGGCGCAACCAGTGCCGCACCGCTCGACACCCCTAGCCACTCGCACTGGTGTTGCCCTCTTGCTGCCTTTATGGCAGACTTTGTTTGCAGTGGGCGGCTGTTAAGAGAGGGCCCATCTAGTGAGTTGGTGAGTCACCACCTGCCACGCAGACGGATGCTATAGGAGTATCACTGGCAGGTGCCGTTTGTTATCCATATTACCACTATTTTCAGTCCATTTAACACCCATTCCCATAACCCAATTAAATTAGGGTCCACATTATTACAATAGTTCTACATGTGCTGCGACTAGTGCATAGTTATTACTCAGTTGGGTAGTACCTAAGTACTACCTATGTACTGAGTACGCGTCGCTACCGAATTTCACGCCAAGTTTTCCTACTAATAGTGCAGTCATGGAGGCTCCGCGGCATGTGTCCTATCCCATTTTAGATTAAAACTCTCTACGGGCCTCTGCACGTTGGATCCATATCCCTGTGTAAGCCTTCCAAAAGTTCGGTTATTCTTTTAATACCAAATGTTAGAAGAATAACCGTGTGAAAGAAAAACATTAAAATAAAAATTCAATAATTACAAACAAACTTCACTAGTATTCGAGACATTAAATACTATATTATTTTTTAATATAATGTAAGGCTGTTTTGAATATCGCCACGCCTATGGCGAACTAAATAGATCATAAGTCACCTACACTCATTAAGTTAATGCATAGCCACCTTAATATAACTTTATAATTCAAAGCTGCAAAAACAGCTTTGCCAATTTGCACAACGTTGAACAACGTTCTATATAAATATATATTTTTTTGTTTTAATTAAGCCATTTTGCAGTTGTTTGTAATTCACTAAAAATATTTACGAGCGGCGATATACTAAAATTCTAGCTCGATATTTACGACTTGTGAGATATCATTTTAATGACCTTGAATTTTTGTGTTACTGTTTTCTGCCATTATAAATAAAGCCGTAACTGTAAACTTAATATCATCTTCATATCAGCCGAAAGACGTCCACTGCTGGACATAGGCCTCCTACAAGGCTCTCCACATGGATCGATCCTGAGCCACCCGCATTCATCCGCGATCCCAAAAAGATCTTCAGTCCACGATTAGTTGAGATACCTTAACAAAATATTATGTTCAGTTTCTAATGTAAATATTATTTATTCTAATTGTATTTCCTGTTAAAAACTTTGCTAGCCTCATCCCACAAACTTTTAGTTTTAATTGTTTGCACATTTGACATCTTTGTAAGATTACAATTTTGCTTGTGTTAATATACGCCCTAGCCACCGGGCAGGAATGGGTACAAGTCATAATATGATCAATTTGTTAATTCTTGTGTTGCTTGCATAATCAAACACATATTAAAATAGTAAAATAATAATTCTAAGACGTTAAAAAATTAATACACTACATAAGATTACACATTATACCACAATGGAACCTACAAATTAGATCTTTATGTTGTACAAAATTTTGTTTATAGTAAAATCACTTGGATACAATTTCAAAAACAGTAAAAAGATAATAATAGTTCCATTTCATATTTGAAACTCTAATCAAAATAAGGACACCAATTCGTTTAAGTGGCCCTACCTTAATTAAAAGTAACTAATGATACATGTACTATATAATTAACTTTACTAATCAGTTTCACGTTGTATTGAACTCGATTGCATCAGCATAGAGACTGTTATTTGACTTCGAAATTGTTAACAAATAATATCCATCGTATTGCCAGCTCATTCATACAGATATAAATGTTCCATGAGGTAAGTCATTTACATCTTACAAATTTTCTTAACCTACACACGATTAGCAAAGAGTAATTTTAAAGTTTTACAGAAGAGTTATATATAATCTGTGTATATAAAGTCCTAGCGTTACTGACTGACAGACAAGCTACATCCAAAACTATTAGGCGCAGGAAGCTAAAATTTGGCATGTATGTTCATTGGAGACCGTAGGGGTGCACTAAGAAAGGATTTCCCGAAATTAAACGAATAAATTAAAAACATGTGCGGGCGTAGCTGCTGGCATCTTCTAGTTATACTATAAAACTTTCCCGCTTATCTTATGTTGCATTGCAGCAGCCAGCTGCAATAAGAAGGACTCGCGCGTACGATCGAAACATTTACTGCAAAGCTTCACGAATCATGTGTTTCATTCAGTTTATAGCGTACACATTACGCGTCGCTACCGAATTTCACGCCAAGTTTTCCTTTAGAAGTTTGACTAAAATAGCGTAGACGTTGGTGGCATATATCCACTTGTTGCAAACAAGTTGAGAACAGTTTGAAGACAGTGTTTAGCACGAAGGACGTCTATTATAAAACCAAGAAATCTAAAAGTATAGCTTCACTACGCGCCTATGCTGCCAGTCTTCTGGGCACGCTCTTAATTGACTGCGATGTGGAGACCTCATGACGTCTTTTTATTTATTTTTTTAGTCTATTTTACTCATTAGTTTGTTGTTAATAATATTTTAATTTCAAGGTTATGAATAATTAAGAAAAATCAAAAGATTTACTTAACTGTAATCCTTATATTAGCAATCGATTTTCAGTTACTTAGTAGTAACACATTTGACAGTACAATACAATAGGTACCGCTAACTGAAAATCGATATTTTCAAGTCATGTGGATAGCTATGCATATCATTTAGTTCATTCATCTATCCATACTGCTACTATCAGCACACTGCGCACCCCTTTGTGTTCGTTCCAAAAACCGATAATTGATGGATCACTGCGCGCCATACATTTAGACTAGGCGAATTAGTTTCAAAGATTACATTTGACGTTGCCAACAATATATCTACGTCACCTTGTATTCAGATTAGCGAGGCTTGGATAAAAGGAAACGTAATAAAATTAGGTTGCTTAACCTCTTGTATGCCGGAATGCCAGACACAATTAAAAAGCTATTGTGTCTCTCGTAGATCTGCGTTCCGGCATACAATGGGTTAATATATATTTTCCGATATAAAAACCTGACACGGTCGTTCAACATAAGTCCGCGGGAACGTGTGTACACACTGGAACAAACTTCATTACGATTCAGAACATGTAATGTCCTTCCGCCGGTCACAAAACGAAGGAAAATCTTGAAATATTACTACACTTAATAAGCACTTTTCATGATTCGGGGAGTTCAAGTAAACATTGTTGGGCTGTTGCGTACGAACCGCCAAGACAGTTGTGTTGAAACGCATTTGTGAAACTTTGTTATTTTTAGGCAGAAATGTAATGATTTGGTGAAACAGTACTCTTTAGACTAAAATATATATCTGCGTTCTGTAAGACAATATGCTAGTGTAACAAAATAAATGTTAACAAATTTCGATAAATAGGTCGAGCTCCGATTGTGTTTTACACTAATTGAATTTGTGACTTGGCAGCGGTGGATTCAGTACACCTAATAGAAAAAGTTGCTTTTGTCAGTTCTTTCTTTGACTCACTCTTTGACAAAATATGTTCAAATTAACGTAATTCGAAGCTGCCTAAGAGTATATTCATACCTACCAGTTCCATATACTTTTAATATCATTACAAATTCTATCTTATTTCCACTGGGTATTAGTGAGTACTCAACAGTAAAAATGGCCACATGCAAGAACCGTACGATATCACATATAATATATGGATATTGGCCGTTAAAACGGACTTTTACAGAGCAACAGACGGCTGCTATTTTAGAAATTAACGCTATGAAGACTAGATAATAATGGTTGAAGACTGGTTTCCTATATAAGTATATTTTATTAGTCAGTGAATCATAGTGTTATTCTCTTTGCTTTCTAGTCCATGAAAAAATCAATATATACTAGCTCGCCGTATTGCCCTTAAAGAAATTTTCTGTAGTTTAGTCTAGGCTATCAACTATTTTACTTACCTATTAATTAGTTTCGAAAGGTGTAGGGCCTTAAGTGCCCTCTGTAGTACGAAGCAAGTGAAAACAATAAGGAATGAACTCTCGTGTTTTTTTCCATAGATCTGAACTCAAAACTCTTTGCATTCCATTAGTTACTGAACAGAGCTATCGCCACTCCAAAATATACATCTATATTTTTATTTATTTATTTAAACTTTATTGTACACCAGTATCAACATTATAGAAATCTTATATATTAGGTAAAGTACAAAGGGCGGCCTTATCGCTTAAAGCGATCTCTACCAGGCAACCTTTGGATGGAGATATTGGTAGAGAAAGAAATGGTAGTTGTAGGTGTACCAATTTTATAATATTTATACTGTAAGCATATTATACATTTATACAATACATATATATTCATATATAAATATATATATATATACTAATACATTAATAACATATATATACATATCTAGATAAATTTGTGCATAATACTAAATACATATTTTTAGAATAGGAAATAAATTAAACGGACAGGTAATGTTCTTTAACTAAAGCTTTGAATGAAGTAACCGTCTGTGCCTGCCTTATGTTTAGAGGCAATGCATTCCACAAGCGAACAGCCTTTACAGAAAAAGAATTATCATAGAATGCTGTGGAATGTGCCGGCATTTTCAGTCGTAAGTTTTCTGATGACCTTAAATATCGATTGTGCGTGTCATGAAGGAACTCGAATCTTCCTTTAAGGTAGGATGGTGTTGAAGGGTTAAACAATATATTGTATAGTAAAGTTAAAACGTGAGCATTCCGACGATGTCTAATAGGTAACCACTTGAGTTGGGCTCGAAATTGTGAAACATGATCATATTTGCGTAATCCAAATATGAATCGTATGCAGAAATTTTGAAGTCGCTCAAGTTTATCTAGCTGGTTTTCGGCGAGATCTAGGTAGCTGACGTCTGCATAATCAATAATGGGCAGCAAAAGAGATTTAGCTAGCGCAATTTTGGTGGTAGTGGGCAGAAAGTTCCTTAGTCTTCTTAGTGCACCTGCTGAGGCAAAAACTTTCCGACTCACTTCTTGGATCTGCGGACCCCAAGACAGAGTTGAGTCTATAATTGTTAATAATATATATAATTTTATATATAATTTTATATATAATTTTATATATAATTTTAATGAACACTCTTACGACAGCTTACATCTTTAATTAGCAAGTGAAGCCATGTGAGCGCTATTAACTGCCTAATTGCAAGAATGAGCAAAAGAAAGTCAACAGAAGCCTTCGTAACGTTGGTAAAGGAAGGAAATTATATTTATTATTAGAATATAATTTTGCCAAAATCAATGTTCTTAACTAGATCAAACACCTATTAATTATCTGATTCTTCGCCATCAACGTAATATTCAGAGTTTATAAATTTTATTTTGACAAGACATGAAGAGGGAATTTCCAAGCACTTTGTCCTTTGTGTCTGTGCTTTCAAATCATTACAAGGCTCGAAACTTCTATTTGTGGATCATATTTATCAGATTTATAATTATATACATCTATTTATATATTTTTTATTTACAAAACTTTATATACGCAGCGTATACAGGCGGAATTAATGCCATGGGCATTATCTCCCAGTCTACCTTTGAATGGTGCAGAGAAAAAAGAAGTACGCGCTATATAAATATAATGAAAAGAACCTTGAGTTTGAACTTACATAAATATATAGATTATACACCACTATTTTTTAATTAGTACAAAAACTTTAAGGACAGATTAGCGGAGACATTATTATCATATATGTGACGTGAGAATTTCATAATATCTATAAAGAGCAAAGTTATTATCATTTGTTTATTGTAGAAAATCTCACCTAAATCATAGTCATATTTTACAATCTACTCACTAATTCATTGATAATATTCCATCCTGCTCATTCGCATTCTCTCTGTCGCACTTATGATGTAGGTAGCCTTAGACAATATTTTTTTTTATTTTATTTCTGCCGAACAAATTGACTCCATGCTGTCTGATGTTGATGCAGCAAAATAATAAGTGTAGGTAGTTACTTTTTAATTTTCTTAATTCTGCCCTCCTTCATACTTCATCCGGGCTTAGGACCGGTAAATTTTACCGTTTAACAAGTAATTAAATACGGAGGTATGTAATTAAAAAGCAAACAAATATCAAAATAAATGAGGGTATTCTGGACAAAAAGAAAATAGTAATTTTGGCGTATTTATGAAGTTAGAATCAGCTGCTATTTATAAATTTCATCATCATCATGTCAGCCTAGAGACGTCCACTGCTGGACATAGGGCTCTCCCAAGGTTCTCCACACAGACCGATTTTGATCCACCCGCATCAAATTATTATTTACGTAGGTAGGTAATTTTTACTTACAAGTATTTCAATTGTCCTTCGAAATGTCCACCAGTATTGTCAAAACACAGACGGGCAAGTTTAATTAAATTGTTTTTAACGAGAGAAGTACGTTTCTGTCTTTTCACTTCATCATAAGCGTCCAATATGCGCTATTTTAATTGTTCGACACTAACCGGCTCACTTTTGTACACCCACAAAAAGAAGTTCATGGCCGTGAGGTCAGGTGAGCATGGAGGCCAAGCTACGGGGCCGCCATGACCGATCCACTGGCTTTCAAACTCTTCCCTGTACAAACGCACAGCTGCACTCTCGTTTTATCCACTCAAAAAGTACGCACGAAGCATAGCTACATAAACGATGCGCTCACTACCGGTTACAATTTAACTCTGTTTATCGCATCGGGCGGGGCGCGGCGCGGGCGCAGAGCGACAGGGTGAATTTATCAATGGAATAGTTTACTACTACTACTAATTTACTACTCATAGTTTTAGTTATGCATTTACCAATTATTACGTATTTTTGTGGACAGTTTTGGGACAGTTTTGAGACTTAGTGTTTTTATTTTTTACCTACACAAATATGATTAGTTAAAGGTACTTAGAGCCCTGTTAAATTTTTTGTACTAATTAAAAAATAGTGGTGTATAAATATATACATATAAGATACATACATATATATGAATAAAAAGTATATATAAGTAATATATAATATATAAAACCATAATTTCAAGTAATACATATTATTACTACATACTAGTACATCTACATAAATAATTAACATACATCACCATAGTCAATGAGGGGGAAAATTAAAGTTTGCACAAGCATTGTTTTAGTCTCGGGCGGGAGAAAGTTTTTAGGCGGTAGAGAGCGCGTAGAGTACCAGTGACTTTCTGGCTCACATGGTTTACTTGCGTTTGCCAATTTAGCGTGCTATCTATATGCAGGCAAAGATTTTTTACTGTTGTTTGCAGATTAAGTTGTAGTACCGCTAAATGTAGTGACTGGTAAAGATGTGTAGTCCAGTCTCTTTAAAATCCTTTGACTACCTAAGACAATAGCTTGCGTCTTACTAGGATTGACAGCTAATCCAAATTTGTCCGAATTGGTAAGTATAGCTGCCAAATCGCTATTAATCTTGTCTATGGCTTCAGCTACGCATTCCACATTAACATGTGTATAGATCTGCAAGTCGTCGCCATACAAATGGTAAGCACACTGAAGATTTAGTCGGGATCTAAAATAAAGACTCGACACGATGTGACTCACACCATCTACGTAAGTAGTATAAGGCACTGCGTCATTTAAACAAGCAAAGTAAAAAAAGTAATGAGATCTTACCTGAATAAACAGTGTTTAGCGTTGCCGTCGGTGTGGTCACGGCGAACAGCAAAAAGACGTTCAAAGTCGTAGCACACGCTAAACTAAACATTTTGTTTTATTCTAATATTTTCTAGCTAAAATAACATTAATGCTTTTGATTCGTGCTGAAACAGCTTATTATTTGAATTAATTTATCATCGATTCCTCTATGTTGAACGTTCGACACCACCGGAACCTGAAACAAATAATGAATAATTAAAAAAGTTAATGTCGCTTGTCATTGCGAACGATGAAGCTAAAAGATATATGTCACATGTATTATAAACAGTTACAAGGTCAGAGAAAATACAGCGTAGTATTTGTAAAACTTCATTTAAAACATTCGTCGAAATGAAAGCGAATTACTGAATAATTCATCAGTACGGCGGGTGTTTACATCTGCCATATGGCAAGGGGTGTTTAAAGTTTACCTTGGGCTAATTCTGCGTATTACATGTACAGCGGCTATAAAATTGCTTATATGATGTGTTGTAGTTTAACCTTAATGTTTTTAGCACTAATGGGTCAGCTCAATTGAAAAATTGCCTCGTTGGTCTCGCGGCATAAATGCGCGCGTGGGATTGTGAAGTTTCGGGTTACTCAAAGTGTTATTGGGTTTTTCCGTTAGGCAATTCTCATTAGCAGCACGGAGTCTGGTAATGTGCCCAGTACGGCAATAGGTTCACCCCCTATTACGTGGGACCTAAAATTCCTGGCGAAATGTGGGTATGTAATATTACAGCTCTACCTACCTTCGGGGATACAGGCGTCAGTCTATAAAAAAAAAATACTATATCTCTAATTGAATGTTCATCATTATCATAATTTGATACATATAATTACTTGTCGTCACTGGTATGGTTATCATCACAGAGCCCTATGTAACTTTTCCTTCCTTTTATGATGTAAGTGCCCGCCATGCAAAGAGTTTTTATACTTCGTCCCCGGGGTAAATGGAAGTTGTAAATTGATAAAGTCACGAATTTAAAAAAATAAGACTATAAAAACGCGGGCCAGTTTTTAATACTATACTAATACAACACACACTGTAATAGCCCATAAAAATATATTACAGTTTTATAGGCGTGGTTAAAATTTACTAATGTATTACGGTGCCAAAGTGATCTGAAATACGAAGTTCAAACGATAGTACGTAATGTAAGCTAAACTTTAGGGCCAAAAGTTTAAGTCTTACTGCTAATAAATTCTGTGTATACGATGGTAAAAATAATGATGTGACATTGACTAAAAGAGTTGTTGTAGTATCAAGAATAAGTCAAATTGCGAGTACATAGAAAAACATACATTATTATATACCACGTACATATATTTTCCTATGTGCTCACAAGCATTGCGTATTCCTGTATTTGAAGCTTAAGTATATAAGTGAAACACGTATATTTGCCTCGTTATTTATGTTTTTGAATCGTCGAATAAATCAACACACGAAAAAGTTAGCTAGCAAAAACGCCCTAGAGCGTTTTCTTTTACTAACTTTACATCCTGTGTATTTGCTCTCCGTTACTATGTTGGTATAACGTTCTTGAGTTTTTTTATGCTTAGACGACTAATGAAAGGCATTTCTATTGAAGTACCTTATCAACTGCCTTGGTTGGTAAAATATTTCTTATATGTCGCTTGTATATTTATTTGCTAATTCTTTTGGCAAAGGAGTACAATTTCAAACAACGTTGGCACGATCTAAACTTAGAAAGTAGATATTTGTAGTTAAACAAAGATGAGTAAAATGGAAAGGTGTTGTCGAACATTACCACGGTTGGATGTGGGTATTATATATATTTCGTATTTTCGTATCGCTTTTTTTTAAATTATTCTTTGTGAGTATAACTAACCGTTGTTAGCTTGAATCTTGTTTTACTGTTGTAAAATGAGCACTTTATTCTTATACCAAATTATTACTTCATGTCGGTTTTGTAATGTCTTTCTATCAAAGCTACCATGTAGGATTGTAGACGAAGACTATTTCTTCTCTCCTTTTACGCGCCGGACTATGAAACCTTAAGATATGTTTAAGGTCACAATAAATCTGGGACTTTAAGTTTAAATATAGATAGCTCGAAACAAAATTACCCATCTCTCGCCTCTCAGAAGCTTGAGAATTAACAACTTTTTGTTCACTAAACCTGAATGTGAGTTTTCATCACATTGCTGACATAAAACATTCTCGGTAAAAATATATTATTTTTTCTGCTCATGTTTTCTTAAACTTTTTCAAATAACTGCTCTATGAATCGATTACAATGTCAAATAGTCGGGTTGTTCACTCGTCCGTGCATTATATATAATGCATATTTGGACCAGCCGTGACTTCCGTGCATTACATGTAAAGCATGAACCTATCCTTTTTAATTTAGGTTATATAGACTGGACGTGGGAGCAACACCTTTATTATTTCGCAGACGTTTTCGAGTATCTAACAGGCGCTGTTTTATCAAGTTTTTAAAAAGCTCTTTCACGTACTTCTTAAGTGCATAAAATGAAACAGTAAGTCAAAAAAAGGACGTCACGGCAGGCCTCCTTCACTCGGCCGTACCTACAGCGTTAAGTGCCTACACTTTGGCGCGGCTTCCAGGCCGCGTCGTCACCGCTCGCGCGCAGGGCTAGCTAATAACGAGAATTTTAATAGTGAACAACAAATATGTTCACATCACAAGTCTGGTGCGAAGTATTGCTCATTTAACGGATGTGTGTCGGAAGCAACTTGAAATTTCGATTTTATTTATTTTACGAGAGCAACTTGATAATTGTACTTTTTATTTGTTGAGATATCTCAACGATTATGGTGTCAAATTAAAGGTCTAGTTCAAAAACCATTTTATCTGTTTGAGTCATGTAAATCGGTCTACGCGTTTAGGAAATAACTAAGAATTAGTATAGTGAAAATGTAAACCACCAGAATTTTTGTGGTTTTCGTTCTACGAGCTCAAATAGTGGGATAGGATACTTATAGTATAAATATTTATTATTAGGTACGTGGTCAAGTAGGTAGATAGACGATGAATAAATATTATAGTAGCAGCGGCAAGTCGACAACCCTAGCGCACCGCTCCGCGCCAGACAGCGACAGCGTTATGTGTTAGAAAAGAGCGGGAACAGTTAGGTCAATATCGCGTTAGGTACTGAATGCTCATGCGAGCTGAATTGCACTTTCTTGCTTAGTAGCAAGAGTCGCCATTTCTTTAAATTGGTTTGCGAAGTGGTGCTTCTGTTCGTAAGAACTATCTATTCTGTGGTCACGGGCTCTTAACCAAAATATTCCGGACAGGCTACGTGCTATAATGGCTATCGCAGTTGCAGCCCGGGGTTTACTTACCAGGCTAAACAGGTTTGTCTGCTTATTATCTTTTGCCACAGAGCGACAGCCATCTGACCTTCGCAACTCAAGGGGATATTCCATGGTAGGTATATTTACTCGCCCATAATGCACATAAAGCAAAACTTAAGCGCAAGCAATATTTTTTTATTACTTATATTTCTATTAGAAGCTCAAATCTATTCCGCTTAACCTTTCTCCAGTAAGCCTGCGAGACGAGCTACGTTATTAACATCACGATATTGCTGATGTCAATATAGTTTGATGCCACCCCGTAATACCCAACTTTCACAGACGTTCGTCATAAAGAAGCACATTTTCATAGCATAAAACAGTTGCATTTTCAGGGCGCGGGCAGAGCGTGGGGTCTAAGTTCTCACAGAAATACTCTCTTTATATCCTTCTATAGGGCAAAATAAGAGAAGAGCAAGCCTCCTACTTCCTTTTTGTCTCCCTCTCTTTAGGGAAGAAAGTTAGCATAGTCTGTTAATTTTTCTTAGGGTTAACAATAATAGTGGACGTCCCCTTCGGGGGAACAATCGGAACGCGGGATTTAAAATATATCCACAGCCTTTCAATTCCCATCATCCTCCTAGCGTTATCCCAGTTTCAACTGGGGTCCGCTTACTAGTCTAACCGGATTTGGCTGAATATTAGCTTTTCCACGGAGCGACTGCCTGTCTGACCTCCGCAACCCGAAGGGATTCCATGGTTTAGACTAGTGTCAGTTTATTTTAGAGGTACTGACGCCATATAACGACTGTCAAAGATCTTCATGACAGCCGGGACCGATGGCTTAACGTGCTCTCCAAGGCACGGGACAAGCGATAATTAACAATTCAATACGCACATAACTCCGAAAAGTCAGTGGTGCGTGCCGTGAATTCGAACCCGATACCCTCTGCATGGCAGTCCGTTGGTATCTCCACTAGGCTATTGCTGCCTTTGATGTACATAATTATGTTGCATTATATTAGAGATATAAATGTTACGTGCATACAGAATTGTAAGTTATCGCTTGTCCTGTGCCACAGAAGGCACGTTAAGCTGTCGGTCCCGGCTGCCTTGAAGATCTTAGACAATCGTTACAGGGCGTCAGTACCTCTAAATAAACTGACACTAGTCTAAACCATGGAATATCGCTATCACTTCGGGTTGCGGAGGTGTAGCAGGCAGTAACTCTGTATGAAAACTAATATTCAGCTAAATCCGGTTACACTAGTAAGTGGACCCCAGGTCGAAACTGGGATGACGCGAGGAAGATGACATTAGAGATATTAATATAAAGTAACATTTAGTTTAAACTTTCGTGGTCATTTAAACTTATTTTAATTTGTCTTTCGGGATATATACCTGGCATATATACGGGCATCCAGTGGTGCGTCTATGTAAAACCCGTGAAACGAAAACAACTCCAACTGCAAGCTGACGTTGTGAGTGTAGTATGTCATGATCGGGTACAGTGCCATAGTGAAAACAGTGGCAGTGGTGTGGTACGCAAAAAACGAGTAAGAAAGCGGGTTAAGCGGGATAATACTTGCTCGTAACATTCATCCACCCGCAATACCCTAAGTACATCCGTGAACATGGCGTTTGCAATAGTGCCGAAATATCGGTTACTCAAAAAACAAAGGTCGTGGCTTGTGTATTTAAAAAAAGGTGTCACATAGGACGATCCGCTGTGGGAGAAGGGCATGTAATGTGGATGGCGTGAATTTTCGTCTACGACTTTCTTTTTGCAATGACAACAGAGTGACTTTATGAGGTTAGTGGGAACGCCTAGCCTAACACAGAAAATTATTATACGTCGTTGTTGCAGCCATGGTAAAAATTATCGTCTCCTCAAAATGTTATTCACACGATCGGTAAGGTGACTGCCGCGAACTCTAGAAATGTCTTTAATGAAATGGATGGAGATGAAATGGTCAATGGGAAAACGCTAGATTCGACAGTCGTTTAACCACACAATAATCATCACAACACAGTGACGACAGACAGTAGAAATAATGGGTACAGCTAGGGGTGACAGTCGTGCGAAGAAAAATAAATCGTTAAGACACCGTGGTAAAGCACTCTAAGAGAAACTCAAAGCAGTAAACGCAAGCCTAATAGCAAGTAAAATAGTTGGATTATTCTTAGGCTTATTCCTGCTGAAAGTAAAAGTCTTGCATGTTTTAAGTCATAAGTGCATGTGAGAGTAAAGTTGTGTTCCGTTCAACAAATTGTTTTACACACGATGAGGCCTTGGACTTTCCTTTTTAGTAATCTGAAATAGCTCGTATTTAGTCGTCAATGCATGTTGAAATTATAAAACTGAAGGAGCTTCGTTTTTTAACCGACTTCAAAAAAAGGAGGAGGTTTTCAATTCGTCGAAATCTTTTTTTTTATGTATGTTCCCCGATTTCTCTAAGACGCCTGGACCGATTACAAAAATTTTAGTTTTGATTAAAAGAGTGTACCTTCTATTTGGTCCCATGATCATCAGATCAGTATCTGATCATGGAATCCTGAAAAAATCGAAGGAACTCTTAAAATTTTATAAGCACACTTGAAGCGATTTGACGATAACAACCCAATGCCGTCGAGTTTGGGCTCGTTTGAGTCGTCTTTACATAGACGTTGATGCTGGATGATTTCCATGGTCTGATGATAGAGTTTGAAGGTAACCATGAGATTTTTGTGATACAATAACCCAATCTCATCAAGCTTAGGGTCGTTTGATTCGTCTTTACATGGACTTTGGTACTGGATGTTTTGCAGGGTCAGATGATTTAGCAGAAAGTTGGCCATGGGATCTTTTTAATACAAAGACGCAATCCCATTGAGTTTGGGCTCGTTTGATTCGTCTTTACATGGACTTTAGTGCTGAATGTTTAACAAACTCTGATGATGGAGCAGGAAGGTAGCCATGGGATATTTGTAATACAATTACGCAATCCCATAGAGTTTGGGCTCATTTGAGTCGTCTTTACATAGACTTTGATGCTGGATGATTTCCATGGTCTGATGATAGAGTTTGAAGGTAACCATGAGATTTTTGTGATACAATAACCCAATCTCATCAAGCTTAGGGTCGTTTGATTCGTCTTTACATGGACTTTGGTACTGGATGTTTTGCAGGGTCAGATGATGGAGCAGAAAGTTGGCCATGGGATCTTTTTAATACAAAGACGCAATCCCATTGAGTTTGGGCTCGTTTGATTCGTCTTTACATGGACTTTAGTGCTGAATGTTTAACAAACTCTGATGATGGAGCAGGAAGGTAGCCATGGGATATTTGTAATACAATTACGCAATCCCATAGAGTTTGGGCTCATTTGAGTCGTCTTTACATAGACTTTGATGCTGGATGATTTCCATGGTCTGATGATAGAGTTGGAAGGTAACCATGAGATCTTTGTGATACAATAACCCAATCTCATCGAGTTTAGGGTCCTTTGATTGGTCTTTACATGGACTTTGGCACTGTATGTTTTCCAGGGTCTGATGATGGAGCAGGATGTTGGCCATGGGATCTTTGTAATACAAAGACGCAATCTCATTGAGTTTGGGCTCGTTTGATTCGTCTTTACATGGACTTTAGTACTGAATGTTTACCAAACTCTGATGATAGAGCAGGAAGGTGGTCATGGGATCTGTGTAATACAATAACGCAATCTCATCGTATTTCGGCTCGTTTATTTTGTCTTGGCAAACGCTTTGGTATTTGATGATTTCTGGGATCTAATGATGGAACTGAAACGAGGGTGTTTAGGATAGTTAGTTGAAAACAAAAAAAATACTTGAAATTGTCAGAAAGCTACAGGTCTACATTTCAGAATTGAGGCACGTAAGGAAGGCCTCCTCATCATGTACCTACACTATCCTATGTACCTACTTACCACCTATTGCTATTTTTTATTAGTCATCATAGTCATTCTCCTAGCGCTACTCCAGTCTCAACCTGGGGTCCGCTTTCTAGTCTAACCGGATTTGGCGGAATATTAGATTTATATAGTAGTAGTACACTTACCACTAAAAAGCAAAAATAAAAATTATTTTTAAATAAAAAAAAACCGACTTCAAAAACACTAAGGAACTAAAAAACTAAAAATAATTGGTTTTGGAGTAAAATATTTTGGAGTCAGTGCCAAGGTCTTACGCAAAAAGTTACTAAATTACAAACTACCTATTCTATTAACAACGAAAGTTATATTAAAATGTGTAGAGGTGTTATAGTCAGATCAGAAATACTTGGCTTGGCGCCGACTCCAAAACATTTTACTCCAAAACCAATTATTTATTGTTTTTTAGTTCCTTAGTGTTTTTGAAGTCGGTTTTTTTTTAAATATAATTTTTTCCATCAAGTGATTGGTTTGTCAAATATCAAGGTTTGAAGTGAAAAAAATTGTTAGACTCAAGTGCCCCCCCCCACCTCTGCCGGCTAAACTATTAATTTGGAAGAGGTGAAAAAAATCACAAATGTAGTACATATAACGAATTTAAAAGGAAAACTATCACGGAAAGTAGATATCACTAGTTTACGAGTAATCGTCGGATAACTTATAAATACCTATTTCTGTGAGTTTACATTGGGCGCGCTGGCTTAATCTTAAAGATATGATATATATAAGATACGTACTTTGGTATGTAATGTACTACGGTACTACGTATGTATAGTAGTATTTTATGTTCTTGTAAACCCTATTTTGTAAATCTCAAAATTTTGACATTGGCGTGTATTTATATTTATGAGGTATCTGTGTTTGTACACACTCATATGGCCTTGTTTGAAAGATTAAAGAGTAAGCGACTAAATAATAAAATTTCCTATCCACAGAACAATACATCACAAATAAATAAGAGTATACTTTGCATGGCACCTCGAGTTTACAATCATTTGCCAAAATATATAATGGACAGTGCTAGCACAGATATCTTTAAGTATAAATTAAAACAATTATTGACTAATAAGGCTTATTATACTATTCAAGAATATCTAAATGACAAATTTAATTGATTTGATGACTTATATAATAATTATTAACGCTAATGAATTTAAATTAAATTTACGTAATTAACAAAATATTGACATTGTATAAATTCTAATTACACTGACTTGTTTTAATCACATAATTGCAAAAACTAAGCCTAATAAGCATACAAATATAATTGCACGCTTGACAAGCTGAATATAGCCGAACCATTGTATTTTTCCCATCCATGTACTACCTATATTCGCAAATAAACGATTTGAATTTGAATTTGAATTTGAATTTGAATGTTTACAATACATAACTGGATACATACCTAGTATTTTTCTAAACAAAACTTAGGTTCTTATAATAGTGTTATTAAAATTATTTTTTCAGCAAAATAAACAGTCGGGTTTGTTGTACATTAATACCCTTTGCAGCAAGTCATAATGGGCAACTACGGAACCCTACATTGCGCGTGGCCCGACACGCACTTGGCCGGTTTTTTTTTAAATATTCGTCGCACTTATACTGTAACATCCGTATTATTGTTTTATCTGTAGGACCATAAATATAAGGCTCAGACATCTACATATTTCGGTTTAAGGTTTTTGTCTCAGGACAGTAAAGGTTAAATCATTTCGGAGGCCCTTGGGTGGTCTGAATACTCCAATACCAGAGTTAGCCACACGCTCACACAAAAAATGAAGAAAATAATCTACAGATTACTTTATTATTGACGGTTGTATTTGTTAAACTAAAGTGAATTGTTGACGGGTCTTAATAACCTTAACTAAGATACTTCGAGTATTCATCGATATCTCTCATTCTCCAATCGTTTCGACCGACTTATAATGGTCAAGGACGCGGATGGATTTATTCCTTAAATATTTTATTGATTAACATCTGTCAAACAAACTTGTATCTTGTAAAATCATTAAGTTAAAAAGGATCAAATATCTTTAATAAATGCTAATATAAATCAAAAAACGTTTACAGCGTTCGACATGAAGTACTTTTACGAGAAACAAGGAGAGCGATGTAAAGCGATCATTTTGTTGTTGATACTCTTTCTACCTATCGGTGTGGCTTGCTTTTTTATCGTTTGCCTTAATTGTCTGACTGACTGACTTATCAACACACAGTATCAAAACTAATAAGGTAAGTAAGTTTTAAATCAGTTATAGATATACATTAAAACATTTTGGATAGCTATACGGCGCAGGTATGGGGAAAGGAGGGATAACATGTTGAATGAAGGTCTATACTCAGTTTTGTTTGAGTTATTTACATTAAAACACATTCTATATCAATCGAAATTAAACAAATATAGAAGAACATACTTACAAAGTTTGCTTTAAGACGTCAGTGGCTGAATTGGTAGATGTTGTCATATCAAAACAATTATTACGCGGCACGGGTGAACACAATTGATTAAACAGGTGACGTATTTGGTTGTAAACCCTAGTACTACCGGTTAATAATATACTTCGGAAGCGTAAACTTTAGTCTAATTTTAAGGCAAAATCTACATGCACTATATATATATATATATATTTACATCCCCATGTTGATATTGCGTCCTACATGGCGATTTTTACCGATGATGTTGCGTCCGACTGACTTGTTGCGTCCTGTATACGGACGCAAGATTGACCATCTCTCAAATTCAGCCAGGAGCCATTAAAAGATCAGTACAATGCATGGGTGAAATATTGGGATGGACGTAGTTTTGTCACGAGAGTGAATTTCGGCGTATTCTTTAGTTCCGCAGTGCGCCGCGCGAATTTTAGAGGCCGCTACTGAGAGATGTATATTAATGGCGTATATTCATTATTTAGGTTACATACATCATGCCGATAATATTGCTTCCGTAATTCTTATTCAGTATTATAAAAAGTTTTTATCGATTCTAATTAGCGATTTAATTGCGTCCAACAAAACGGCGCAAATACGGAGATGGCTAGTGTGAGGGGGCGGAGTTAGCACGCGGGTTGCAGCCTGTTAGAGGCCCGCAGCGTAATTTTGTTTACACTCGCCGCGTGGTCTCCACACCCTAACACGCCGATCATCATTGAAAAATGTTACTTTGCATTCGTCTGTAAAAAGCACCTTGCCCCACTGATTAATCCCCCAGTTCAAATACTGACGGGAGAATCTTAAACGGTTTGCACGTTGAACCCTGGTCAGAGGAATTAGAACAACTCGTCGTCTTGACATTTGCTGGTCTTCGTGCAATCGATTACGTATAGTTTGATCACTGACACGGGTACCCGTTGTCAGCCGTAGGCGGTGTTGTAACTTACGGCCCATAACTGTACGATCACGACGAGCACTTAGTTGGATGTACCGATCCTCGTGCGCCGTTGTTACACGAACTCTACCTGAACCGGGTCGCGTATTTACAAAGCCTATAATACTATTTGAGTCACGAGTCAGACTCTAATAGGATCACTTGAGGCCTGATGACATCCTCGATGTAACGTTCTGCAGTTACGGTACCCGCATTTAAAATGGTAAAATGGAGCTCGGTTTTACCGTGTAAACTAATCCCACCCCAAACCATTACGTTGAGACCACCAAAACGGTCAACTTCGTGAATGCAGGACTCCGTAAATTCCGCTTTTGTTTATGCATATTACACGACAATACCTAATCTATCTGAGTAAAAAAATTTACTCAAATTGATTAGATTTTTGCCTTGATATTTTCAAAGAAAATACACGTATAAAACCTAGTACAGTATGATTCATATTCACTCAAATAGATAAGCCTTTGTCAAGATATTTTAAAACATGGTTTTGGTTTTTAAGGTGCGACTGTATGTAATTCAAGTAACTAAATAGGTTATGTTAGGTTACGTTAGCACTTTTTGATAGGCAAGTTATTAAAGGCATATTTCTTAATAAATTATATTACATAAAAAATACGTCTCATCTGGTTACCAGATCGGTGAAGGTCGATGTTCCACGTCTCCTCTACTATTATGTTTATTATTGTCAATTATATGTAGCTAAAGCTTTTGTTGATAGCTTTACCTAATTCAGCAAAAAATTGTTTTATTGAAGGAAGTACGAGTTACGTAGACAAAACATACTCTACATTTCTTCGTATATTTTCAAGAAATATAATATTTATTTTTTGCCGTGTGATCTTCTCGTGAAAAACTCGACATCAAACCCTATACGACTGCCTCGTTGGTCTCACGGCATAAATGTGCGCGTGGGATCGGGAGGTCCCGGGTTCGATTCCTGGGTCGGGCAGTGTTATTGGGTTTTTCTGTCACGAAATTCTCAGTAGCAGCACGGAGTCTGGAAATGTGCCCGGTGCGGCAATAGGCTAGCCCCTTATTACGTGGGACTAAAGTATATCTGGCGAAAAGTGGGTGTAGAAATACACCTCTGCCTACCCCTTCGGGGATAAAAGGCGTGACGATATGTATATATGTATGTATGTATTTATAATATTTACTCTTAGCTTACAATTTGATTACAAGTTATTTACTTAATAAGTTATTTACTTAAAAATACTTATTTACCTATTAATCATTTTAATTGAACTTTATGATACTAGTTACTTGCAAATGAAAGTAACCGGGCACTTCTTTTCATGTTGCTGGTTATTTTACTTCCACTTCACACCACAAGGGTTTTTGCATCCGCCCCGACTGGCTAGTCAAAACGGTGTAAACAAAATTACGCTGCGGGCCTCTAACAGGCTGCAACCCGCGTGCTAACTCCGCCCCCTCACACTAGCCATCTCCGTATTTGCGCCGTTTTGTTGGACGCAATTAAATCGCTAATTAGAATCGATAAAAACTTTTTATAATACTGAATAAGAATTACGGAAGCAATATTATCGGCATGATGTATGTAACCTAAATAATGAATATACGCCATTAATATACATCTCTCAGTAGCGGCCTCTAAAATTCGCGCGGCGCACTGCGGAACTAAAGAATACGCCGAAATTCACTCTCGTGACAAAACTACGTCCATCCCAATATTTCACCCATGCATTGTACTGATCTTTTAATGGCTCCTGGCTGAATTTGAGAGATGGTCAATCTTGCGTCCGTATACAGGACGCAACAAGTCAGTCGGACGCAA